>JAECUM010032444.1:0-35952 GCA_016617855.1 Megalonaias nervosa
GAGAGAGAGAGAGAGAGACTTGCTGGTAAAAGTATTAATTGTTTATGTATAACCAGGCAGTATTGTTAGAAAAACCACAATGATTCGTTGGTAATTATGGGTTACTGAATTTGTATGGGAAAATATGAATGAATTTATCTGAGCAATGACTACACTACGGTAGGAGTTGATATTTTCCCCATACAGATGTAGTAACCTTTTTTTATTATCTACACGTAATAATATAAAAGAAGACACAAAAGAAACAAAGTAATTGAAATGTATGTTGGATTCCAAAGTAAATAGACAACTGCAGGTTCAAGAATATACAATAACAGTATTAATGCACATATAGCGCCGCCCACTAACCCTGAACATAGCCTATCGTGGGCTGATTCATTTACAAAAGAAATCTCGGTCTGGTCTGCTCAAAATTGAAATTTAGAGTAACACTTAAAACGAATGCACTTCGAAAACATTTTGGCTTGGTCTGTAACGGAGGGATTTTGCTTGTATATCGCTCCATTGATATTCTGCTTATCTGGTTGTGATGGACTGGATTTATTAGCTGGGTTGATTCCGTACGATGCATATGTGATTCGAGGGACTGGCCTCGATGCAACTGCACTTGTGTTTCTGTTCTGTCATTGATTGTTTGGAATCATAAGGTGGGAAAATATGAATTCTTTTAAGTGAAAATCTCAGAAAGACGCAGGATTGCAATATTGTTTGCTAGGGAATGGCACGTTCATTTCGTTTCTGAGTGCAGTTAGGAGAATGCAATTTCTGTTGGAAAAGTAGTCGAAATAAGATTGCAATCTGACGGTTTGGATCAGTTTTTTAAACCCTTGCAATTCTGATTAGCAGAAATAGCTAAGTACATTGTGAGGAAATTCAACATGCAGAAGGGTAAGTATATTTGTTGCTATCATTATTACCAGTTATAGACGACATATGTTTATGCCCTGTCAGTTGCATGTTCTTTGTTGCAGGGACCCCAGCTATTTACATGACCTGCATGACTTGTATCGCCAATATAAATCCAATCATTTTCTCACAAAACTCAACGGGAAAATTCAAAATAACTGCGCTCTGACAGCCGATTTCGCCAGCAGAAATAAGACTTCTTCGTCTCGACTTGTTGGCTCTGAGGCTCTTGATTTTTTTTAACAAAACTAGCTTTGCATTTTGTTCAGAATTTAGAGTTTGGACTGACTTGTAAAGTGGGACGTCTCTGACGGAGACGGGATAGCCGTTGGTCTTAATATACCGTTCTATGCTATTTTTATAGGGCATTGAGTGCACTGCTCATAGTCAGTACCTTTCCATCTGAATAGTTACGAACATTTCTCCAAAATAACTGTTTAAGAGATCAGAATGGTATTTGCAGTACTTCATGTCTCATGTTTGTTCTGGGCATTGTGGATATCACGTTCAGTCGTTTGCTGGGTTGAAAGGTATTTTTGTGACTTAATGAACTCATCCGCATCGTCAACTTATCGTTCCTCCTTTCATATGGATCAAACCGAATGTTTAGTTATTCCGCAGACAAAGCTAATAAATCAATAGCTCGGGCGTCTGCTACATCAATGTGCATATGTTTATAGTCAAAAGTAGATTCTAAGAGACGATACTATTTTTAGACATTCGTATCATGCAGTATGAAGCAGAGCAGTATGGAAAAATACTGCACCATTCTGACACTTTAAAGGTAATGGAGAAAAAAAAATGAGCATATAATAAACATATATTATATCACATACATACGATACATCAAAGACTATGGTCCAACCAAAATGGATGAGCTGGGGAGATAGTTGAGCATGCTAGAAAGATTGTGGGGCGAGTCGGCGAGATCATAGGGCGAGCTGAAGAGACTGTAATATGGGCTGCAGAGATGCTCCTTACGGTCTCTCCAGCTCGCCTTCTCCATCTCTCACTACAGTATGTCCAGTCCACCCTACGATCTCCAGTTCAGAACACAATCTCTTTATCTTGTCCATTTCGGACGATTTTCCGTGCTATAGGGGATATTTGCTTGAAACCAGCGAGAAAAGAAAAAGGATGTATTTCATCGCGTGGGTGAAAAACTAAGTATTTTTGAAAGTAGCGAAGCGGTTTATTGTTTATGTTTTGCTGTTTTTTGTGTGTATTCGTACATAAAATTGCACTCTAACAATTCTCTTTCCTGGTTCTAGGTGAAAAACATCATTAAAACAAAACTGAATAAAGAAACATTGTATATTTATATTGTAGGACTTGAATTTGGCTGCCATACTTACCTCTAGAATAAGCAGGCATTTAAACGTTGCTTTAATTCCTTGGTCAGAATGCTAGCGAGGTCTCCTGAAGGCAGTGACATTTCTGCTATTTCACTCCAATGAAGTATCAAATTTATTTATCTAGGACAATCCACGAATTAATGGTCTATCATATTATAAATTGATATATCATACCACGTAGCCCGATACACTGATCGTACCATACATCTTCGATACACTGATATATGATACCACTTCCCCCGATACACTGATATATCATCCTATCTTTAGTTTGTTAGTGTCCTTTGGTTAAATTTTCCTGACTAACTCTGAAATGCGTCTCCCTTAAAATTAATTGTATATGGAGCATCGAAATGTATTTGAACAAGTATTTTTAATTTGTTCCAGGGGTCTATTCAAGCTGGTGAATTTGTGTAATTCACAATTTTTAGGAAATATATGAGCGTACAAAATTGTAACAAAAGTACAATAAAGAATGCATTATACACCCACCATGTGGTAAATATTATTGTACATTTTTGATGTGTACAGTCTTTTTCATTGGTCGAATTCTTGACCTTTTGAATCCAAAATCAATACGTGCCTTGAGCCAGCCACCAAATTTGGTCAAGTTAAATGAGTTTGTACTACATCATTTTCTTTCAGTTCACCCTAGGTGCAAAAGCAAGCCTTTCTCAAGGTTTGGTAATGGTCTGAGACATCTTCTGGAAGCCGTTTTCCTCGTTGACGTTCCCACTGACCTTGCCCCTTTGACATGATGGCCGCAAAATTAAATGTCCCAAATGCAAGCCATTTTCGAAAGTTTAGTCAATCCATGGAGTTTAGAACTAAAGTAGTTCTGTAGAATATTTTCCGTCTTTCAGTTCCTGTAACCTTCACCTTTGTTTGACACCATAATGAATATACCAACATATCTTCATGTGTCAAATGCAAGTTCATCCACAAAGTTTGGTCAAAGTAGATGATACAGAACAAATTAAAATATCATGAATAAATCCTGTTCTTCTCTTAACTTTTGAACCCAAATATGAATAGGTGTCTTTCTTATCTCACATACAAGACATTTATCAAGCTTCGTCAAGGTATATGGTATACTAGTCATTATGTAGAAAAGTTTTCGTTCTTTCAGTCATGTGACTTGACTTGAACCATTTGTACCCTGACTCAACAGGTTTCTTCCTGTCACAGATGCAAGCTGCTTACAAATTTACTACTTGTTTGGTGGAGAACTCAATTGTGTCGAGACAAAACAGGGAACGTACGGCCATATATACGAATGGACGGACAGATCGACATGCTAATATTATGAACTCCGCTTTATTGGCCGGCATTTAATTATTGTATGTAATATTACCAGTACCTACCTTTGCTTACTTTGACAAAATCACCAAATATGTGTAAAATCACCCCCATTTGTTTCCGCATTGAAACACATGCATGCAGTGTGGAAAAAAGATTCAATATTACGAAGTCGAAGACAATACAATAATAAAAACAATTTGACTGCAATTTGAATCATTTATATGGCGATGTATTTGATTTAACATGTCTGCAGAACCGATTACCAACAACAGGATTGGAACATGTTAAGGAGGTCTCTAATTTTCTTAATATCTTAAAAAGGTGTTTAAATACGTGCAACATTTTCCTAGTGCTATTGCATCAGTATTGCTATTATGTATTTGTGCGGGAAAGGAACTCAAAGAAGAAAAAAAAAAAACACATACTAGATTCTGTAACATGAATAACAGGATCTGACCTGAATGGATGCTTGGATTAAATGACAACACAACACAATGTGATGAAAGATGGAAGTTTATGAAATGAATTGATAAAAACATGTATAGCCTCTATAACATACAGTTATTCTTTCACGCTTCAGACACAAGATTCGTTCGATTACTTAAACATTCACAAATGGAAAAACAACAATGTGATTCATATGTTCAGTTTTGATTCATATAATCTCATATAATGAAAGTAAGATTCACATAATCTCATGTGATGAAAGTGAGATTCAAATAATCTCATTTAATGAAAGTAACGCTATTGTATTCGATTGAAACAACATCAGTTGAAACAAATATGATCAATTGAATCAACATAACAATTGTACCAAACACATGACTCGTGACTCGGTCAACTTGTGACTCGGTCATTTGTACAGCCCGTACAATTCATAACCACATACGACTCAAATATTTGTAAAAACTTGCAAACGAAACATTTTGACCTGGTTTACGTGTCCATTGTCAAACCACACAGTTCTCCTGAATTCTTGGGTTGGCCCACACTTATATTGGCTATACACATCCTTCATGGAGCCACCATTCGCACAAGTTCACAAATCAGCAGTTCCGTCCTTGTATGGCCTTGGTCACACCTGCTTCCACCCCCATACAGACACACAGACGGCCAGACCGACAGCCTAATATACCCGCGTACACACACGCACAGCTAAAATAAAACCAAACTGGTCATAATAACAGGTACGGAATTAAAATCTACAGATACATGATACTAAATTAAACTCTTAGCAACTTGTAACAATTCAAAAGTTCACAACGTTTCAAATCCGCGTAGTGGTAATGACAACATTTTACGCTACGACATTAAAACTGAATATGCTTCACATATCAAATAAAATAAAAATGTAACACTTACTCCTATAGCTGTATAACAAAAATGGAGAACGTACACTCCTTGACAAGATCCAAAAGACCAATGTGTCAATTAGATAAGAAATTTGTCTTAAATCTCCAGGGGAATGAGTATTAGTAAGGGTAAAACACCCGTGCATACCGTGCTTTTAGTGTCTCTCGCCGCAAGCTATCTAGGATGAGATACATGCAAGTTCAGTCGCTTAACTAGAAAAACAATTATCCACCCTAGGCATGTACGACGAAAATGATCAAATCGTTCAAAGGCGAAATCAAGTTATTTCTTGCCTTATTCTGTGACAAAGAGACGCATAAGAAGCGATTAATATGTGCGTGTCTCACAAAACCAGGCCTGGGTTTGGCTTGGTTTGATTTGGTGCTCTACGACACATAAATGTACGAAAGTTACTTAGAGATAAAGCAATTGGAGTAAAGGGTCCTGCCTATTCGCACACTACGGTAGCCAACACGGGTTAATCCGAGAGTAGGATTCGAACGTACGCCTTACGGTCACAATTCAGGCATTTCACACCAGTGAGCAACTGTGGATTCTCAACCGTAATCAGACTCATCCAGGATCACAACAATATTTAAGCCAAGTTTCATCCAAATATAATCAGAAATACGGCCTCTGGAGTGATACCACGCTCATCGAATTAGATAACAAACTGCCTCACTATTATGGGAAAATGAAATAAAATTCACCAGAGATCTTGATGATATAAAGGTTTTAACCACGTCTGATACAAAATCTGATAAGAAATAATATAGATTTTATATGTATGTGATATTTTCATGATTCTTTTTCTGTTACTCTTTTTTTTCCCCTACAGTTGTTTTACTACTTTTAGCGGCAGCATGACATTGTTTGTAGACCGCTCCGCTGGCCTAGTGGTTAGAGCTTCCGCCTCCGATGCGGGAGGTCGTGGGTTCGATCCCCGGCCGAGTCATACCAAAGACTTTAAAAAATGGTACTAACAGCTGCCTCGCTTGGCGCTCAGCATTAAGAGGTTAGTGTTAGGACAGGTCGGCCTGGTGTCAGGATAATGTAACTGGGTGGGACATCATGCTACATGTCTGCGGTATGATGCCCGAGTGCTAGACATCACTATAAACTGTCACACTGCAGATATCGTAGCGATATGACTGAAAAATTGTTAAAGCTAATTTAAAAATCTAAAACACACACACACACACACACACACACACACACACACACACACACACATCACATTATTTGTACAGAACTGTAATTCTTAAGGCTGAACTGAAACAGGGATAATTACTGGTGGTTCCATGTGTGACGATATTCTGCCCATTTTACCTAGATGATGTGCAACCTGGCAGTTTTTCCTATATGCGACTTCGGAAATTGAAAACATTTTGAACAGGGCACACTGAAGCAAAATCAACTTATAAATTAGAAACATAGATACTAAAAGAAAGCCTATGTTTATGTTTTGTAACAGTATCTTGAGATTCAATGAATTTATTTCAACTTCCAAACACCATAAAAACTCAACGGTAAATCTGCCAGCATACCACAAATATGGCTGCTGATGACGTCATTCGGGATCTATCTATTGTCGGATACAACTAGCTTGGTGTTTGAATAAAAATTTCATTTGCACGTGTTCGCGTTAAAGCATTAAACCAAGCATCACAGCTGAACAGATCTTCAGTTAAACTCCTACCGCCGTTATCTCCCCGCAGGCGTATTCGTTTGCCCAATTGTGAATAAACACGACCGATTTTGGGATATGCTGATACGTGACCAGTCAAGAATGTGTTAATATGCGCATACCTTATTTTTAGAGTAGATTACTCACAGCAGGTTGACTTAGATACAGAAACATGGCGGATAAATCAAGTGCCACCAGTTTGGGAACAACAAAAGTGTTTATGTTGGTATCTTTTTTTCTGTTCTTCATCATTCTGGTTTCAGTGTATAACACGTCAAATAAGCTAACATATGTAGCTTCCTTCCACACTGCCATAAAGAGCAACTTTCGATATATATTTACGGGAATTCAGTCGAAGAATACATCGTTCGAAGTGACATTTAATGGGACGCTTCCATTACCCACTACAGTGTTTGTAACTCAGAATGAGGTAAATAAGATTGTTTTAAACAATATTGAAAGGCAAAGGCCGGACGCGTGTCAAGCCTGCTTCTCTCACAATTTTGAATATGTCATAGATAATCACGTGGTTTGCAAGCTTTATTCTGATTCGCAGGAAATAGATTTAATAATTTTTATTTTTACAACACATCAGAGACAGCAGGAAAGGAACGCCATTAGACAGACGTGGTTGAATTATACCAACAAAAATACAGCAAATATAAGGTATTCGTTTCTTTTGGGAGAGGTACCTGACGAAAATTTAAGAAAACTCGTAGAAGAGGAAAATAAAATTCACAATGATATTATAAAAGAAGATTTCGTTGATACATATCAGAATTTAACATACAAAACAATGATGGCCTTTAAGTACGCTATTACGAAATGTTCTTATGCTAAATTTGTGATGAAAACAGATGATGACATGTGGATTAACATTCCAGGCCTATTAAAAGCCATAGAACGAGAGAAAAAGACCTTGCAGACGGCTGTCAGCGGTGCCTGCCATCCTGTGGCAGGTCCCATTCGGGACCCATCTTCGAAATGGTATGCATCATTTCAAAGTTATCCGCACGATTCATATCCGGGTTTCTGTTCTGGTACGGGGTATGTCACTAGCATGAATGTTGCGAGGAAAGTATTCGAAATATCGAAAAATGTACCTTTTTTCCATTTAGAGGATGTGTATGTGGCAATTTGCATCAGAAAACTTGGCTACAGGTTGCATCCGATTCCAGGATTTAACATAGGGAGACCACCTTTTGAGCCATGTCTGTACAAGGGAGATAATTTAGTAACCTCTCATGAAGTGTCTTCTGAAATGCTTATAAGCTTTTGGAATACACCCTGTAGAAGATGAGTCATAGCTCTGGCAACCCTATATTCCAGATTCCAAATATTTATTTTGTCTTTTCTCTTCAAAACTCCAATAATAAAATGGCAGTAAGCTAGAATATTTATGCGTTCCATGTTTAAAGCAAAAGTTCATTTTGTTATTTCTATTGATGTAATAAAAATGGGACCACATTATCTTCAGACTGTTATTTACCAGATTTAACCAGATTAATTTTAGTTTCTTCGATAAGTTTTGCAACTTTTACCACAGTTATTAAGGTTTATAAAATGACTACAGAACTGTGATTTTCAAATATTGGATCACAAGTACGATCAAGTTTGGAATTCACAACATTCTTCATTCTCTCCCTGAGCTATTGTTTCAATAATTATATTGCCTAAATTCATAAAGAAATGGCAATAAGACTGGACCAAACATTATCCGGAATGTATCCGTGGTCCTTTCCCCAATAATAATTAATTGCTAGATTCAACAGAACAAGGCACGCGTTTTGACAGGTTTGTTATTTACAATGTGTGGTTGATTATTCTATTTAATGGTGGTTACCACGGTGTCATACACGGAGAGAATAATGAAGTATGAAATTAATGGATGGAATAAATGGAGATATAAGCAGAGATATGGACTAGAACAACACAAGCCCGCGTATTCAGAATAATAATTTAATTAATTAGACAAACAAAATAAAATTGACCCCTACCAGATAATAAGCTGACACAAAGTTCTACAATGTAATTAGTAGTCCCGTTTTACATAGATACGGCAAATTTTATCTCGAAATCGAGTGAGCGTTTCGAACTTTAATTGTCTGGTATATCTGCATAACCTGATAACTGGTTGCGGGTCACTCTACAGAATCAACACAGCTTATCGGTTGGGGTCGACTTACACAGAAACACTCTTGTTCCCTCTGGCCTACTCTATTGGTCACCGCCTTTAGTAGCCTCTCTCGGCGTCCAGTCTCTTATCCTGGTCGTCCACTCTTATGTTCAGGCGTCCTGTCTTACGATCAGCCTTAGAAGCTATTTTCCTTTTGAAAATAACAAAATGCAACCCAGATTTATGTTCGCTGCTTTACTTCCTGAAATGGAGGCCCCTAGTGGCCGAGTGGTCTAAAGCGCTCACCGTTACGGATCACTGCCATCTCATCTCTGTCTGCGTGGGTTCTAGTCTCGGGTTCAGCCAGTGTTGGTACGCGATAAAGCTTGCCAGTAACTTCTCACGGGTCGATGGTTCTTTCCGGAGTTTTCCCAGGTTCTTCCTCCACCATTTATACTGGCCGCCACGTATAGCCTATCATGTGCTGAAAAATGGCGTTTAACCCTACAACAACAACTACTACTACCACTACAACTATTTCCTGAAATGAACTACCATTCCACAGTCTGGTACTCAGAATTAGCCACTGTCATATTTCGCAACAAACACTCACTGCTAATTGGTTTCAGGCCATAACGCTGCATCAAATACAAACAATGCCGTATTTGTGTACATAATTTCGCTTCAGAATGGAGAAAAATACTACCTTCGTGATTTTAGTCTATTTTCCCTCTTGTTTCTATTTCAGAGAATTCTTTCACTTCGTTATTGTGTAATATTTTGTTCAGCACACGGGCAGTCCATGCAGTAAGTAAAATAAACGTGATATTGTTATACACAGTAACCTGTTTGATCCATGGTTCGTACCGGTCTTTACAAATTGGGTTAGGGCGCTAGTGCATAACTGCTAGACCATAGATGCGATTTCTAGTGATATGGGTTTGATTCACTCTTGGAAGATTCCATTAGCAACACCTTATGCATTATGGAAAAATAAACTTTTGAATTTGTATCTGCTAGAGATTCACAATTGTATTTTATTTTAAGAACTGTTTCGAATATATGAGTTTTAGTAAATGTACGGGCAGAGATTCTAATTTACAGTTGTTTCGATAATGTGCTCAAAGCGTCTGCTAAGTGTGGTCGAGGTGTACAAGATCTTGTATTAATATTGGGATATTGCTATTCTCAGGTTTAATTTTAGAGAAAGGAAAACAGAAAAAAATAACAGGTATAAGATAATTTATTTTGTTTTTAAAACCCATCTCTCACATAAACAGTGGCACTGTTGGGATATTGCTGTTCTCGGCTTGAATCAATACAGTTTTGAAAGTAAGAAAAACGTAAACCGGAAACACATAACAGGTATCTAATAATAACTTCTTCAGAAAAACAACCGACACAAAGACAGCGCAGTAAAGACCAATAGATTTCCTTAAGGCATCTGTGTCAGAGTTCGTGTATCAGTCATGTTGTCATTCCCTTTAATCCCCAAAATATGGATGTAAAATATATTTGAACGAATTTCTTATTTTGTTATCATTTTAATACTATGATATACTTTTGGGAACTGTCAATTTTTCAAAGGGTTATTTCCAAGAGAGTTCAGATATACGCACAAATATTGATATTCAAAGAAGGAAACAACGAGTTTTGTTCAAATCCAGCAATTTCAAGAATGTTAAAAGTTGTCTTTGGGATCAGATGATTCAGTAGTTTTAAGGTATTATGTCATGATGTCTGTCCGTTCGTACGTCTGTTTACAATTTTGTTCATGCACACTATTCTTAAGTTTTTCAACACATACATTTACCACACCTTGTGTATTTCTTGTATATGAACTAATGAATAAACCTTTACGTTTCAGGGTCAAAAGGTCAAATGTCAAAATGGCTGTCACTGAAAGAATAAACATGGCTTCCGTATACTAATAATAGCGGTAATCCTCTTATATGCATCAAACTGTGTGGATGGCTTGCACTTACGATATGGAGGAAGCCTGTTAATTTTGGAACAAAAGGGCAAAGGTCATAGTAACTGGGACAGAAAGGAGATAAATGATTTACGCCAGTAACATTAGTTCTACAGCAGTTAACTATCAGTTTACTAGTGGAATCTTAGTGTACGTTATGAAAGGAAGAGTCCTATCGATTTGGAGTTAAAATGTCAAAGGTCAATGTTACTATGACTGAAAGAAGAAAAATATTTTTTGCATAAAAACTTTAGCTCTAGAACAAATGCTTCAAAGGCCTGGAGGAGATTTTTTTAATGTATATTGGGCTAATAAAATGTAACTAGAGTGCAACTAGAGTGTAACTAGAGAATTGATTTTCAGGTCAGCACGTTGTAACTTGGTTTTAACGCGTTACATTCTAAATTTGATTTTAATGCGTTACATTCTAAAGCATTGGATGTCATTTCTTACGGGTTACTTTCGAAAAGCAACACGAGCTCATCGGAAATAACTTAGTCTTTTCCAACTCTTTAAACTGTCAGATTTGAAATGATTAGGGTATTTTAGTCAGCGTAGTTCTTTCACATGAAGTAACGTGAGAGTATGCACTCTTGACCTACAAATTGGGGGCTGATTCCAGTAAGCGTTATCATATACAAAGCATTATCAGTACGATGTCATCGCTTTATTAAATCTGAACATATGAGGAGAAAAAACCCAACCCCTCACAACTGACACTTCGAATTCAATATTCTTTCATAGCAACCTTCTGTATTAAAAAAATCAGGTAAAATGTGATTAATATGGTACATTGATATTGGTAGACTGATATTTACTAAAAATTTTCATTTCAAGATACGTGTTACACCTCATAAAAAGTTATACATTGTAAACCGTAGAATTAAGTTTGTACAAGAAGCGTTTGGCACGTTCAGTTATGCTCTATAGGATTTTTCTTTTGGGGGGTGGGTGGGTCCATTTATGACGTCACAGTCGCACGTGCGCGTTTTGAATGGCAGTCAGTTCATCAGGCATGACTACGAAGAGCAATGTAAAATTATTAAATTTAGGGTCTAGTTTTTGGTAGACATCCTAACAAGTAACATCTAAATCTTGATGCAATACATCCAATTTTCATTTTACTAGTTATATATCACTTGGAATTGTTTGTAAAATAGTAATAAAAATAAACATGATAAAAAAGACGTTAGGGTACTTATCAACGCTGCAGTTTGGTTACTTAAAAAGTTGATTGTTCAGTATTAGTTTTTCTTCCCGATTTTACGACATTTTATTTGAAGTTTGTGTTTATATTTAATATTAGATCTATTTATTTTGTGTATTAGACCAATGCACTATTGAGGAGATATGATTTTTAACTAGCCCTGGTGCAGTCTAGTTACATTTTATTAGCCCAATATACAAAGTATAAAAAATCAATACCATGTATGTTTGGACTGTGAAATGTAGTCTAGCCCACCATGAAACGCCATTGTCTGGCCATTAAGACTTATCACAAGATCTTAAAGCATTTTATTGGCCGAATGTTAAAACTGATGTTTCTAAATTTTGTACATCTTGTCATACTTTTGAAATGGTAAGAAATTCCAATCCGAAGATACCCAAAGCTCATCTGCAACATATTCATATTTTGACGAACCATTTAGTGGCATAATGGTACATATGTCAGCCCTTTACCTAAGATTAGGTTAGGCAACCGATGCTTGTTGACGATTATGTGTACTTCCACATGATTTCCAGCAGGTATGCCTTACGGAATATTAAAACTAAGACCATAGTAAAAGTTTTTGGTAAAGATTTTTACGCACTATTTGCTTCCCGAAGTCTGTTCAATCTGATCGAGGATCTAATTTCATGTCTAGAATTTTCAGCAGATCTTGCATGATGTAGGTATCCAGCAGTTTAAATCGTCTGCCTATCACACCGAGAGTTAAGGTGCTTTGGAAAGGTTTCGTCAGACTTTAATGAATATGATTAGGTGATATTACTTTGAGATAGGAAGGATTGTGACAAAGGTGTCCATTTTTGTTGTTGCTTCCTGTGTGGGAATATGTTCGAGATTCTGTTCAGAGTAGATATTTTTGTCCTTATAACGTTAAGGAGAAAATAAATGACTTAAAGCACATTCATCCTGGGAGACTAAATAGGAATAGTTTTGTCGGAAATTTTGCTCTAATTTTTCCAAGATTGTTGAACGTCTAATTTGCTAAATAAGAAGACCAAGTTTTGCTGGTCAGTCAGTGTCAAGAGGTTTTTGATAAGTTAAAGGCAATACTCAGCCATACATCAGTTCTTTCAGCTCCATATTTCATTAAAGCATTAAAAATGGCTGTAGAAGCAGTGATGCAGAGGTTGGTGGAGTAGTGCTACGGGAAGACAACAATGGTGTGTATCATTCAATGTGCTCTTTTTCAAGTAAATTGAATAAGCACTTGAAAAAATTATTCTACGATTCAGAAGGAGTGTTTGGCTTTGATGATGGCCTTGCAACACTTTCAGGTATGTCTTAGTGCATCTTCTTCTCCAGTTGTTGTCTTCAGCGATCACAAATACATCACTTTCATTAATAAAATTACAAACAAGAATCAAAGACTGTTACGATGGAGTCTGACGTCACAGTCATATAATACCGATGTTGCTCACATCAGGAGAAGGTAAAATTTGATTGTATACGTACTTTCATGTGCATAGAAGTGCATTATTGCATTGTTTTGTATACATGATTTTATTATTTACATTTTTATGCAGTATTAATTACATGTATGCTTGACATGTATGCCAAAAGAACGTTTTATGGCATAAATCTTTTCTTTTTAAGGGGAAGGTGTTACGGATATCTATATCATATAAATTATTTTTGTATTATAGTTTGCTTTTTAAGCCATTTGTGTTAATGACAATGTACTTGTGATTAGTATTCTAACGCTGTAGAATGTAGTTTAAAGGTGAGGTCACGTCGCGTATGTAGAGTACATGTATAATGCTCTGTAACATTTGCATTTATAAATCAAGGTCGAATTGACAAATTCAGGTCAACATCTAAATAGGCCATGAGTGTTGAATACTGGTCAGGATATAATTATGTGACCTTATGAGAGCATATGTACTCCAGATATGTCATGACCGCCGTAACTGCTGATTGGCTAAATTACAAAAAAAAGTCAATTGTTGACTGTTAAGGTATTTCTCAATATAAAATAATTTTAATGTTTGGGAATCATTTGCAGTGATTCAGATTTGTTTATTTGATGCGCATAATGTGACTGTATAAGGAGTTAAAGCACCGCGCTCATATTCTAAGGCTATATTTCAGTCTTGTGAGAGTACGAGGGATCTAGATTTATTCTTTTATTTATTTGTTGAAATTGCAGAGCTTAAATCATTTATTCTTAATAGACTCTACCTTACTGGATTATTGTGAAGGTATTCAAGGACTTGGATATTTATTAGTTTCATTAGATTACCATGAAACGTTCAAAAACATTTGTGACATTTAACTTTCATTAGATTTACCTTGAAGTAAAACTTTTGGATATTAGAACAGCGATTCTTCAGTGGTGCTAGCACATAAGCACATTAGAACCTTCATTTGGAATACTTTTGGAGAATTTCCGGATTATTGCGAAATTAATAGTACATTTAGGAAATATTCTAGGAATTCATATCGTACTGTTTATTCTTTTTAATTCTTTCAATTTTTGTACTTTGTGTTTTAGGGAAATAATTTATATTTTGGATTATAGACTGCTTGTTGGGTTTTACCTTTTCTTGTTACGTAGTTTGAGCCTCTAGGACGTAATACATTAATAATCTTTCCAGCTATGACAAATTTATAAGGCTGGACAAGCACATGTTAACAGAAGGAGAGACGGATATATTGCTAAAATAATGTTTTTCCAGTTTAATATGGAATAGATGCACCAATAGTCTTATCTGTATTTAAGGACACAAGAAGTGTTGTGGCCTTAACCTTGACCTTCAGAAATGACAGACAGCATGGTATGCAACACGATCTCGACATCATATACTTACATTCTTCCTACAAATTCTTTAACAGCTTCAAAGTAATAGCCTGGGTACAAATATTGAATACCTTAACAATGAAACAACCCTGAAAGTGGTATATGAAACACTCTCATGGATAAGAGAATATTCAGTTTCATCTGTCTAAATATGGGTATTTAGCTCAAGACTCGGCAAGAAATATATGTATATTGGCGTGTAACCATAACTTTGTGGCTAAGACTATGAAAGTCACAATAGGTCAAAATGTAAAATTTTACATTGTTTCAGAAAATTAATTTTAGTGGCTTGAAGTGACATCCATGACATCAGAAGTAAGTAGCCTTGAGAAGACTGTGTCCTTAACTTTGCATATAGGATCTTGGTAGTGGTATAAGACACACCATCCAAAATACTTAATTTTCATTACTTAAACTGTTTCTGACTACAACCCAACCATAAAAAATGACACTGACCTTTAAAAATGATGCATTAAAGTGTATTTTGTGACACGGCCTTAGGTCATGATACATGAATCAACACAATTTCATCTCACTATTCTTGAGAATGTGAGAGCTATAGCCATGACATAAAAATAGTTAATTTTGATCTATGATCAAAACATTGATCAAAGTAACAAGAAAAATAAATGACACATTCAAAAGTTTTGAGTTAAACATAAATTTAATTAATCTACCTTCATGTCTTGGGAATTAAGCTTAACATGCGAGTTTGATCTTGCTGATTGGACCATCATGTTTTTGATACACTTGATAGGTACAACTGATACACCCTCAAACGTTGATTTTACAGGGGGAGGGAAAAATTTCATTCCATGATCTTTAACGACAGCTTCTGGGTTTTGGACACACAAAAATTTACATTGACTCGAGACACGAGACCTGGCCTTACAGATAGGTCCACGAAAGTTCCAAGTAATTACATCAGCTCCTGATGTAGTGCTATACAATGTTTTATGTCTATTACTGCATTCAATAGTTTGCAAGGTGCAGTTCCAAACACATATACTACTTTTACCTTCAAATGACAACGATGAAAGTGGCAAATTTGACACCCTTGTTTTACATATATGTAAACGTTTACCAGTGTTCACATCACTACTTCTATCAGATTCAGAGTTACAAACAGCACCCTTGCCCCGAGTGGCCGAGTGGTCTAAAGCGCTCACCGTTACGGATCATTGCCATCTCACCTCTATCTGCGTGAGTTCGAGTCTCAGGCTCGGCTAACGTGGGCACGTGAGAAAGCCTGCCAGTAGCTTCTCGTGAGTAGGTGGTTCTTCCCGGGGTTTTCCAGGGTTCTTCCTCCACCAATTATACTGGCCACCATGTATAGCCTATCTTGTGCTGAAAAATGGCGTTAAACCCTACAACAACAACAGCAACAACAACAAACAGCACCCTTGAAATAATAATAACCTTAATATTTGATCTTCAAGAAATAATGAAAACAAACTCTCTAGTTCAGATCAAATTTACAAAACATCATCCATCCAATAGGCTAGTTCCAGTAAACATTCCAAGCAGAATAATGTTGGAATATAGTGCAAAATTACACAAGTATCCGTACACACCGATTCCACATTTTATTCAAGATGCATGTGGGCAAATGTCACTTGTACAGTTTTACATGCAAGCATTAATAAACACCATCATTTTCCTCTACCCAAGAACACACATTTAATTTTATTTTGTAAACAGAAACTAAAAGCCATTCATTGGATGCACTGTAGGTCAAGTGTACATCTGATCTAGGTAAAATGTACATAGAATTCTTTACCATAACAGTTTAACTTATCTCAGTGTAAGCTGAGTTTATATGGAGTCTAAAAGGACAAAAGGGTTGTGAATTCTAATAAACGAGAGTCACTGCCAGCTATATCTGCACGAAAAGTTCTGTTAAACAGTGGTTTTGAAGATCTTTTTGCTATGTGATACAGAAAATAGCAAACTTCACGCAAAGGACATCTAATACGATCTGAGAGCATACTTGATCAAGTATCTTAGATTGGTATTTCGACAGAACAATTTATTGGTATTTTAGTGACGTGGGAAAAATGGCAAGGGTTACTTTCTCACTGCATACCAATATAAGAATTTTGTTTTGTACATTCTTGAATTGTATCAGATGTAACAAAATGTGATATATCGGGTATATTTGAATCTGCCAAACCTACATTTTCTCCACTTTTAGCAATATTTTTTTTTCCGTCTTCTTGTCGGTGACTTGGAATACCTCTCTATCATGTTGTGTGTGTGTGTGTGTGTGTGTGTGTGTGTGTGTGTGTGTGTGTGTGTGTGTGTGTGAGGGGGACGTAAGATAAATATAAGCAACACTATCATACTGAACAGGTTAATATATACATTGCAAAATAGGGAACCCACTATTGGACTTTCAAGGGGGAGGGGTGCGGACCTGGAATTAGACATTGAATATTAAATTAAATAGAATTAATATTAGGTCAGGAAAATTGTGGAAATGTATAAAATACGGCAATAATTTCTCCCTAACCAAAGTCAGTTGACAATTATATTGAATTAGTAACAAAATAATGTCTAATTTATTCTTCTCTCCACCCCGGTACATGCACAAAACCGCTCTGGTCTCCAATGTTCTGAACATTTGGATTTAATTCTTTGTTATACACTGTGACATCATCGCTTTTTACTAATGAACAAAAATGTCTACAAGGCCTTTTTGTAATCATTTATGATCAAGAAATACGTCAATTATTATTTTCTGGTGATTCTGTCAGGATCCTGGCATGCTTGTCAGTCCTAACTATAAACATAAGTTAGCGTTTTTAATGAAAACGAAAATAGGTGTCAGAGGTAATCAACCACACTTAATGTAGATATACATATCATTCAAATGATGCTATACTTGTACAAAAGAAATCATTGAATATTAAGCATAGTGTATGAAAATGAATAATTTTAAATGTGTCATTTTTGGCCATCGGCTTGAAACTGATTTTTAACCAAAAAATGTCAATAGTCCACGAAAATAAGTGCCATAACGGAGGAGAAAACCTCTGGCTTTTTAACGGTCGTTTTTCTCTATTGCAAGAGGTTATGTATAACAAATAAATACATATTTAACTAAAGGTAATGACTCTCTTTTATCTGTATGAGTTTCAGATGAATCTCATTTGGGTCCAAAATCGATCCTTATCAAACATTGTCCTTTGCTGCAAGCGTTGATTGGGAATCATGCAATCAACTAGATCATTAACATTCGATCGTTTCTAATGAAATTTTTTGGAGACTTTTTTCCTTCGAAATTTTAATTATTTCTAGTCATTTTCCATAGGTTGTTCGAATATGCATACCTTATTCCTGCGCGCTATTTATAGAATTCAATTACGTCGTTGACGCTTTTCGAACTCTGTATGTTTGACTTCGATTATCTATGTAGACTCGAACGTTTGACAGTACATTGTATTTTTACAAGGACTACAATTCCTTATGGTTCTCTGGATTTTTTTTTTCATATTATGCAGTAGTGTTTCTTTAATATAATAACTTTCAAGTCACTTTAAAATTGATTTTCATTACTGAAATAAAACACTTAAGTTATTACTATACGAACTTGAAATGTCAAAATTGTCTACTCCAAATTAATTCATGCAACTTGGTAATTTTACAGCTGTAATAATAATTGTAAGCATAGTCTTTAATAAACGTATCACTTTAAATAAACATATTTCATTGCCTGGTATGGAATGGCTATCGGAGGTTAACAGGTCGTCATGTCAAATGATTTGGCATCAATTACTGGCTATGCAAAGTTGTTGGATTATGTACGGTATGCAAGAGAAGCATGTAAAACATCTACACAACCTCCTGTTGGTTCATTCTTAGCATAGCAAACACTCCCCAAATTACAATCATGAAAGTAGAGAGTTTTATTTAGTATTAATTTAGGCTTCGTGTAATATTTCAGTCGCGTCGTCATTGGTACTTTACTATTTTAATTATTTGAGTAGGAGGGTTACTTAAGTTACTATAACAGCTGTACTGCATTCGCGCAAGGTAGGCAGTTACATCGAACTTTCCTGTCTGGAACATAATTTCATGTTCAATTGTGCGAGCAGAGGGATTGTAATGTGCATCACAGTGAAACGTATCGTTTCAGACATGTATGCAGTCTGAGCCATTGCAAAGTTGTATCCGCTGAGGCGCGTTTGTTTGCGTAACAGTAACGATACACTGATACGCAACCAATCAAGAATGTGTTAGCGCATGCCCCAAGTATATATAATTGTATCTTTTGGCAACAGTGTTATTTTAGATTCTGAATTATGGCGGATAAGGCAAGGGCCACCAAATATGGAAAAACAAAGTGTTTTGGTGGATATTGTTCTTTCTATTTTTTTGTCACACTGGTTTCAGAGCATTCTGTATCAAATAAGCTACTGAATGTATTTTCCCTACATTCTACAAAAAGGACTAACGTGCATGAAATGTTTATGGGAGTTTCAATCTCATACAATTTTTTCTTTGATACGAGTTTGTAATTATTTTTTAAATTTATTTATTTTAAATTCCTACATCAATTTTTCTTCGATATGAGTTCGGAAGATAATTATCTGCATTCATTTGTGTTGAATGTTTTCTGAATCATTTATTCCAAGAATTTCATACATTATTTTCTTGAAGAGATAATTGCTGAATTTATTCATTATATATATAATGCGAATCCTGTCGGCTAGGAATTGGTATTACTATGTCTGGAAATGGTATGCCAATGAATTGTTATTTAGCAATTACTGTAGTTAAGACATGAAGTGAATTTCAGTAATTCATTTGTATAATTAGTATGGGAATTCTTTCGACCAAAAAATCGAGCGCCTACCGGGCCGGTCGACATTTAGTTCAGTCAGTAGTCCACAGCAGTGCGTAATGGTTTATTAAGTGTTCTAGATTATGTTACAATTCCATTAGGGGTGCTAAATAACCCGTTAGGGAGAGACATTAATCTTCTTGTTCTAGGTTTGTTTATCAGCTGTCAGGCTGCGAACTGACCCATATTAGCCTTAGTGTCTGTTGAATTACTATATGATGATATCTGACGTAACGAGAGAAATGATACTGTTCGATCCCAGAAGTAAAACCAGACAAAATAGTTCGGTCGCCTATTTAGTCATTTTGAAAGGGAAATGGCTAAATATACACCACTCAGAGGCAGCAGAGTGGAGACAACCAGAGTACGGTTGAGGAAAGAGGCTGGAGAGAGAGAGAGAGAGAGAGAGAGAGAGAGAGAGAGAGAGAGAGAGAGAGAGAGAGAGAGAGAGAGAGAATACGTCGACTCTAAAATGTCATAAACAAAATGAAATTAAACACGACATTTGAATGACACACTTTCTCTTAGAAATAGAATTACAAAATTTATGCGAAATGAAATTAGCCGTCCTGTTATATAGATAAAACAAATTTCACCATTTAAAGAGTGATCGAACTCAAATTGCCGGGATGTCAGCACAACCTGGTTGCTTCATGTCCTTTCCAAATCACTGTTGGTGACAGGTCAGCCTGGTCGTATTTCTTTTCCTTGTCTGTCTGCCTCTGTCTGTCTCCAACCTCTTCGGATCCTGAACCGTTTCTTGTCTATCTGCTGTCTTTTCCCGATACGTGGTACACAGGTATGGAGCTACTTTTTCCTTCAAATAAAGTATAATACCCAACCTATTTATTTGTCAGGTTTTTGGATCGAACAATATTCTCTTTTTACGCCAGATATCGTCTTATCGTAATTCAACAGAACTAAGCTAATATGGTCAGTTCGCAACCTGATACACACAACCATATTATCATACATTAATGTCTTTTCTAGCCGCTACTCGCATTCCTAACTAAAACCATGACATAACTAAACCTCTTAGTAAATGGTACTGCACCCCTGTGGGCTGTAAATCACTAACTGAACGATGTAGGTAGATACACGCTGATTTTCCTTGGTTAAGAGAATTTACAACTTAATTACACCAATGAATTAATAGACTTCACATTTTGTCTTAACTTCATTACTTGAAAACTAGCTATCTATTGACATAGACATAGTAAAATCAATTCTTAGCATACATGCTACATATCATTTAGGACAGATAAATCGATTTTCACAATTCATATCAGAGTAATGTATGAAATTCCTACAATACACGATTTCTTTTACACCTAAACCATGAATATTCGAACAAATTCATATAAATTCGAGCAAATTCATATAATACATGAGTCATAAAACATTCAAGACAAATGCATGCAAACTTCCGAACTCACAGAAAATTGATATATGAATTTAAAACGAACAAATTCACCAAATAATTACGAACTAATATCAGTGAACAATTTCTGTGCGATTGAGACAATACCTTGTGCTTTTCCAAGAATCGCTCCATTTTGTATGAAGCCGAATCTCTATTTCCATACTCCCGTCCCTTGGTCGATTTATTTAACGATATAAATTAGTTGTTAATTTCCTCGGAATCCCTCAATCTTCCCTTTCGGCAAAAAAACCCTAACAACCTTGGACTGCCGAATTTAGCAAAGAAATTGCTTAAAGCCTTGAATTTCGTCCTGGAAATACACCTCGTCATTTAGCTTAGCCAGTCAGGATTAACTTTCTCTAACCGCCAAAATTTTAACACGCTCATTGAAGTTAGAATAATTCTCTCTAGTCGACCTTTTTTCATAACTATTCCTGGACAATTTCATTTTATGACACCTGTTTCCAATGGCCCAAGATTTCCCAAATATTGTCTCTGGCTTGTCTCAACTTTATCGTGTTCCTGTACTTGTTCCTACCTTCAAATATCTGTGGAACCGTTATCCTAGCGGGTCCTAATTAAAAATCCATTCGCGTCCCCAACCCAAACAGAGCATATCCCATCTTTCACAGGCAGCAATTTATTGCGAGCCTACCCCATACGTCAATCATAGTTGTTACGTGTCACGCATACCATGACAAAATGTGCTGCAAGAGCATCTACCAATATTTTGCACCCTTACATAGCCCCTTCCCATTTGAAGAGTAAAATCCGGGATCATTACTCTCGAACATGGAAATGTAACCTGAGTTACCACCTGAACGTCCTCAGGTAAATCTTCATCTCAGGCTCCCCTAATCTACTTAAACAATCCACCCGTCATTCCCGCTACCCTTAATATACCGTACGTGGATCTGGTAGTGCTGAAGAAATAGTGATCATCACATTAACCGTCCGTGTGTCAGGTTAGCTTGGGTTAAATAGGCGAGTGGCTGGTGGTCAGTTTCCAAAATAAACTTTCGTTCATACAAATAGAGTTGGAATTTAGATATCCCAAAAATAATTGCCAAGCATTCTTTCTCAGAGACAGATTAATTGTGTTCTGCAGTCGACAATTTCCTAATACCATATATAGCAGGAAATATGTTTCCATCCTACTCTTGCAATAGCACTGCCCCTAAATCCCTGTCAGAAGCGTCAGTACGTAAGACAAATCCCTTGTCACGTCTGGTAGTTTTACTACTGCGTCTGACGTCAGCTTGTCCTTCAGCGTCTATAATGCACATGCACATGCGTTAGTCCAACTAACTTTCGTCGGAGTTTTCTTCAAAGTCAAATCGGTCAATTGGTAAGCAATAGCACTGAAGTTAGCAAAATACCAACGATATTACCCTGCCAGTCCACCAAATGATCGAACTTCATCTTCGTGGTCGGTCTTACTGCGTTCCTAAGTTGGCAAACTTTAGAGCTATATGAGGTTAATGTGTCTTCGCTGAGGGTGTGTTAATAAGTAAACCCCAAATGACACTTACAAGGTCGTGCGGTAAATCCCGTCTGTCTACGTATTTATAAACTTTACTCAGCCAAATTTTATGGCAGTTCCATGTAGCTGTCATTAATTGTCGTCGATGAAATATCGAAACTCCCGTTTCCCTTAACGGTTCGAATAACTTTCTCATCATGAGGGTGAAGACACTTGGCGCATTCTGGATCCGGAAAGACATGACTACCCATTGGTAGGTTCCATCTGGAGTTGCAAAGGCAAGTCTTGCTCTGTCTTCAGTTCGGACTGTAATTTCCCCATACTCTTTTGACAGGTCAATTTTCGATAAATATTTCGCGTTGGTCACTCTGGCAAATATGGACTCAGGATCCGGTAACAGTTCAACCTGAAAATCTGTTATCCTGTTTAATTTCCTATAATCGATACAAGTAGGAGAGGGCCGCTCCTTTTCTGCACCAAAACAACAGGAGAGCTATACGCTGATTCAGCTGAGTCTATGACTCCCAAGTAGATCAAAGCTTAATTTCATTCCAGACAGTTTGTAATTTCGCGTGTGGTAGTGGATACAGTTTCAATTTCATGGGCTTTATGTCCAGTAGCTTCAAACTGAACTCCTCCAGATTCGTCTTCCCAGATATGCCGTTTAAACACAAACGTCACTTCGCCGTCTGGCGATTTTTTTATGGACCCCTCTTTTGCATACCTGCGTACCCTGCTGAGAGACAAATCTTCTTTTTGAAGTTTTCCCAACTCACCAAGTGGCATATTGTCTATGAGTGAAGTCGTGGGTCTCAGTGGATTCGACCCTGACTTTCGCTTCATAGACCTCTTTTCAAAAGACCCATGTACACAGGTGTACACGTCACAGGGTTAGGCTGTAGCAACACATATCTACACACAAGGATCACAACCCTGACAAGCATGCTGTTTCAATTGGCCGTCTCACATGCGGCGAGTCTAGGTCAATGTTCACGACCGGAAGCGAATCTTTAGTCCGGTTTGCATACTTAACTACCACCGTCTTGCCTATGTAATCCCCAGGACTGACATATTTGCTATCTACCAGGGTTGGATAACTACAGTCGATATCATACAGCACGGTTGCCGTCTCACCATTAACTATACCTACCGCTATTTTCGTCAACTCTGTTCTTTTTCACTTTTCAACAGAACGCATTATTACCCCATTAATAGTTGTCGAAGGATACTTTCTACAGTCCTTAACGATATGGCCTGTCTTGTTCAGCCTTAACATAGAAGATCTGCTTTATGCGCAAGGGTACCTTATCTGCCCCTGGGTCTTCCCTGTCTCATGTAAATGATCTCGGATGGGATTCCTGGCCCCTGGCCTCCAACCGTTCTGACTATTTTGTCTCTAGTGTGCCCCCTCGGAAACCTTCCTCGGCTCACTTATATCCGGTCTGTCCATTCCACCCCAGGTGGTTGGAAGTGAGTGCGCACACTCGTAACGCTCGGTCATCACGCTGATATTTTCCAAAGTCGAGAACTTACGTTCCGCTAGAAATACGATTAAATCTTTCCGATACTTACTTAGTACGTTCTTTCAACTTCTCTTCGCGTATTCCCTGATACATTAATGCTGTACCCGTCATTTTTTGATCCACTTGTAAAAAATATACCAGTACGCATACATGAAACTGCGCGTCCGTTTCTGTAGTCCTTTTTTACGACTCTGAAGAGTTTTCGGAAACATTTCGCCGACAGCTCATAGTGCCATAGCAATGATGTCTTCAAGGCGTCGTAGTTGTCTACGTAATTAGGCGTAATATTATGGCAGACATCTTTTGCGGATCCCTGCAAAAAAGGCTGAGGTGTTGATAGCCAACTGGCCTTTGGGTATCTGATGAACTAGTGCCAACTTTTCGAGTTGTGTCAAAAAGTTCTCACTGGTTTATTTTTCTCGTAGAACACTGGCAGAGTGATCTGTATTGGTCGTCTGACTTCAGATCGCCTACTGTGGGTCCTGAACGTTCATTCAGATCTTCACACCTTCTGTACTCGGCTTCGATCCTAAGCCTCTCCATTGCTAACGTTTGTTCACGTTCTCCAGCTCTTTCACCGGCTTACAATTTGCCTAACTCGAGCTCTTTCTCCTTTTTTCGCTCCGCTGCTTTGTCTTTCTCTTTTTCTCGCTCCTCCGCTTGCTCTTCCTTGTGTTTTCTAACACTTCGCTCCACAAATTCAGCTAACTGGGCCCTTCGTAATTTAACTCGTCCTCACCAATCGAATTTACCATTACACCCCGCTATGGGCTATAATCACTAACTGAACTATAGCAGTCAACACAGATTCCTAATGCTATCACGATCGATTCTCGATTGAAAAGAAGTCACAACTTAATTACACAAATGAATTAATGGACTTTACTCCTTGTCCTAACTACGTTACTTTGCTATGTAATTATACAAATGAATTAATAGACTTTACTCCTTGTCCTAACTACGTTACTTTACTAATTAGCAATTCATTGACACACATTTCCAGACATAGAAAAATCAATTCTCAGCATACATGATCCAAATAATTTAAGACATCTGATTTAATTCTAGCAATTTGTATCAGAAGAAATGCATATCTTTAGAATACATTATTCCTGTAATATTCAAGACAAATAAATTAATTCTCAAAATACGTATCAGAATAATGTATTAGATTCCTACACAACATGATTTCTATTACATTCAAGACAGATGAATGTTCGATTATTTAGAACTCAAGAAAAATTGAAGTATGAATTTAAAACGAATAAAGTCAACAAATAATTACAAACATACATCATTGAACATAATGTATGCAATTAAGACAATGCCTTTATGCCTGCCCGAGCTCTCGCTCACTTATCATCAAAGAATTTCCTCTGTCTATTATATGTTTCCAGTTCTCTCAAATTTCGAGACCCTCTGTCCCTTGTGCAATTTATAACACTTCCCACTCCCCCGGAGTAAAGAAGTTCTTGCTCCTACAGAAAAACTTTAACTGCCTAAAACTTCGTTGCATTATACTTAAACCACGAAATTAGGTGGACACACCCCCTCATTTAGCTTAGCCAATCAGGATTCATTCTCTAATCGTCCAAAATTTTCTTAACTGTCCCATCGAGGTCAGAATAATTCTCCTAAACCGCCTTTATCAATAACCATTCTGGAAAATATCATTCTATGACATCAGTTTCAAATAGCCCAAGATTTCCCAAAATATTTGCTTTGGCTTGGCTTATCTCCACTCTGTCATTTTCCGCTATTTGGCCTTACGTTAACATTGGCCTCTTCCATCCGTCTGACGTTATCACTTATACCTCCAAACAAGAGAGGTTAACTATTACAAGCTGCCAAGTTATTGCGAGCCTAGCCTATACGTCAATCTTAATGGTTACGTGTCACGCCGACCAAGACAGAATGTAACTGCGAAATTATCTACAAAATTTTACACTATTATATAATTACTACAATCCTAAATTTAACTGTAAATTGTGCCGTCTCAAATAAAAACTTTCCATTTGCCTGTCTACCTATATATAACAGTACCGTAAAGAAACAGCTGATATGCGCATACGTTTGACTGAGTTCTCAGACTGATGCACAAGCAAAGGTGGAAAAACACAAAAGATGTATGTTCTTTTCTTCACAATTGATGTGTTTCCTCGGAAAGTTTTATATATTTTTTTATACGTTAACATTGGCTTCTTCCATCTGTCTGACCGTTATCGAACGGTATATTATATCGCGTACCTCCGATACATGGAAGAATATGGCACACCAAATTGTCCAGAATGGATGAGCTGAAGCGATAGTTGGGTGTGCTGGAAAGAGATTGTGGGGTGAGCTGGAGAGATTGTAGGACGAGCTGGGGTGATCGTAGTGCGAATATGAGAGATCGCAGGGTGAACTAGAAAGATTGCAATATGAGTTGCAGAGATGAGCTCGCCCGCCCTATGAACTCCTCAGCTCACCTTCTCCAGCTCACCCTTCAGTGTCTCCAGCTCGCCCTATGAACTCTCCAGTTCACTCCACAATGTCTCAAGCTCGTTTAAGAGAGTTTATGCAAACAGGTGAACTTGTGTGTTTCACACAAATTTCTAACAATAAATGAGCGCTCAAAATAACCGAGGGCACGAAAAAAGTGATATGTACAATCCTCTTTCATTGGCCGGATTCCTGACCTTTTGAATGTAAAATAAATACTTGTCTAAGAGATCCACAATATTTGGTTAAAGTAAAAGTTGGGTATTTTGAACTACGTCATTTTCTTTTTTTTTTTTCTTTTTTTCGTTCACCATAGATGCAAATGCAAAGCTTCCTCAAGGTTTGGCAATGATTTGTGAGATATTTTCTGGAAGTCGTTTTCCTTATTGGAGTTCCACTGATCTTGACCTTTGACATGCTGGCCCGCAAATTAACATCTGTTACTTGTCTCAAATGCAAGCCTTCTGCAAAGTTTAATCTGTGCGTGGAGTGTAGAACTAAACTAGTTTTGCAGAAACTGTTTTCCTTCTTTCTGTCTCTGTAAGCTTCACATTTGTTTGACCGTATGATGAGAATACAAAATAGTTCTTTACTATCTCAAATGTAAGCCATCTACAAAATTTGGTCAAAGTAGGCGATATAACACTCAATTAAAATATTGTTAATGGTTTTGTTAGATTCAGTGTTAGCTTAACCTTCATCATATAAGTGTACAAATGATTCCAAGAAATACACAAATATTTCACATTCATAAATTCGCAATAACTGTTCTCAGTGTACTATATTATTTTATAAGCTTTGTTTTCTTTTCCACATTTTTATGAAAATTACAATAAACATTAAACAGTTAAATAAGTCCAATATTTCATTGTGTCTTTTTCCTGTAATTTGTTTTTCTTGCTTCTTTGTCTGTTACTGTTTTTGCTAAATTTGTTTTAGTACTTTTATATTGGCCCCTGGCAAATTTCTTAATTTAAGTGTACGGTATGACCTTTTGAGCTATTATTGTGTAATAATTAAATATATGGACATATTTGTGGATTTGGTCTTTCCGGCTTGTGTTGTTCCTGATAGTGATGTGTGGCATGTACACCTCATGTAGTCACTGCACAATATGTAGCCAGTGAAATACCAATAGTCGGCTAGGAAGCAGAGCTAGCCACTTAAAGCAATAGACACGTAGGTTCAAGGCAAGTAGAATATCTCAAAGACTGATTGGATGACAACTATTCTGAATAGCATCAAATTATTAAGTACATACAGTTTTTCAAAATTGTCACCCAGGGAAAAGGCTTGTGTTTGCACTGTGAGCATCACGTGTTCTCAAAAATGGCCTTTAGACATGAAAAATGCGTGTATAAATTTCGAGGTGGGGTACATAAACTTTTTATTTTATGAATTTAACTGTCTTATAAGATCAAGTGAATGATATCACCGTGTAAAAAATATTTGTTTGTTCCTGGGCAGTAAGTGTTATTTCCTAATTGCTTATGCCTCAAAAGTATAGAAAATGGCTATTATTCCCCCACAAACTTTGCTTTTATGACCAGGACAGTAATAATTTGAAATTTACCTATTTCCCAGAACATTTCAAATAGATTCAGTGCTGAGTAAACTTGGAGTAACTTCTAGAACTTTCTAAAATTTTCCAGTAATATAAATAGCAGTATAAATACAGGAGCCTTAAGCCCAGCAGTTCAGTTTAGTTCCAGCTGCCTAAGTGGATACATATCTGCATTTTTCTGAGATGGCATCAAGAAGCTGCAAGCATCCGGGAGACGTATTTTGCTATGTCTGCGGCCAATTTATCAAGACAAGAGCGAACAAGTACTCCGTGGAAGCATCTGCTAAGATGTGTGAGGCCTACAAGGCATATTTCGGCATGCCTGTCGGGGATCAAGACAAACCCTGGGCACCTCATTTCACCTGCGAGCACCGCAAAAACAAAAATCTTTGGAAGGTAAGATGGACAATTGTTGCTCAGATTTTTATGTTATAAAATTTATTAAAATTTTCTAAATTGTATAAGTTTTTAATTTTAAAATGTTGTACAATTTTCAGTGTTATTTTAAAAAAAAAAATATCATATAAGAAAAATGTTACGAGAATCTCTTACACATTAGTCATGGGTGAAATAAATGTATTTTTGTAGGATAGTACAGAGGGGAAAAGAGAGCCATGAAGTTCGCTATCTCAAGAATTTGGCGGGAACCCACTGACCACTTATGCAACTGCTACTTCTGCATGGTGGACACTTCCAAACGTCGGACTGGCAAGCATGCACCTGCTATCACGTATCCGGACCTTCCTTCATCCATCGCCCCGGTACCGCACTGCCCTGAGCTCCCCGTATCCACTCCTCTGGAGAGAGAGCAGCCGTCTTTCGAAGAGAGCTGCAAGTCAGAGAGCGAGGAAGACGTTGTAGATCCAGATGACAATTTCAGAGGTGGAGCTCAGGAGAGAAACCCATACTACTTCAACCAAAAAGACCTCAACGACTTGATCAGATATCTTGGTCTCACCAAGTCCAATGCCGAGCTTTTGACTTCTAGGCTCAAGCAGTGGAACTTGTTGGATGAAAGTGTGCAAGTCGCAGATCAGAGGAAACGTCACCAAGCTTTTTCTAGCTTCTTCACCCGTCAAGATGGGCTCTGCTTCTGCCACAATGTGACCAGTCTGTTTGAGGCAATCGGAATCGCATGTAACCAGAATGAGTGGCGCCTCTTCATTGACAGCTCATCCAGGAACCTCAAAGCCATGCTGCTCCATAATGGGAACAAGTACGCGTCTCTTCCCCTGGCTCACTCGGTGCACCTCAAAGAGGATTACAGCAGCATCAAGACCTTGCTTTTGAGTACGGCTGAGAGGTCATCGGATACTTCAAAACGGTGGCATTACTGATGGGTCTCCAAGGCGGTTTTACCAAGTTTCCTTGCTATCTTTGCCTTTGGGACAGCAGGGACACCAAGGCGCACTACCACAGGCAGGACTGGCCACAGCGGACCGGGTTCTCTGGGGAGGAACAACGTCAAGCGGGAGCCACCAGTGGATCCCCGGAAGGTGCTGATGCCACCACTGCACATCAAATTGGGCCTTATGAAACAATTTGTCAGATCTCAAGATAAGGAGTCGGCAGCCCTCATGTACCTTCAAGACTTCTTCCCTAAGCTGTCTGAGGCAAAGTTCAATGCCGGTGTCTTCGTCGGACCACAGATAAAGAACATCTTGGAGTGCAATGAATTCCCCAAGAAGCTCACTAGTAAGGAGAAAGCGGCTTGGAACAGCTTTGTCGCAGTGGTTAGGGGCTTCCTGGGCAATCACAAGGCCGAAAACTATGTGGAGCTGGTTGAGACTCTGGTGAAGAACTACGGCACAATGAGCTGCAGGATGTCCCTCAAAGTCCATATCCTTGATGCTCATCTTGATAAATTCAAAGAGAACATGGGAGCGTACTCGGAGGAGCAAGGCGAGCGCTTCCACCAGGATATACTGGACTTTGAACGCCGCTACCAAGGACAGTATAATAAGAATATGATGAAAGACTACATTTGGGGGCTGATTCGTGAAAGTGATTTACAGTATAATCGTAAATCTTGAAAACCTACTCACTTCTAAATCTTTTGTGGTCATTTTTGTATTTCTTTAGTATAAATACATGTTAATTTTGATTCATATCTTGTTTTTTTTTTCTGACTTTATGTGAACGAAAAGACACAAATTCGCCCGTTTTCTCATTGGAAATAGGTAAATTTCAAAATATCACTGTCCTGGTCACAAAAGCAAAGTTTGTGGGTAATAATAGCCATTTTCTGTACTTTTTAGGCATAAGCAATTACGAAATAACACTTACTACCCAGGAACAAAAGTTACATAGTGTATTCTTATGTGTTGCTTTATTATACCTATCCAAAAATATGGACCTTTTTGACTTCTCTCATGTATTTTATTTTTTATGAATATATATATTAGGCAGGTGTATGTAACATTAAATTTGTGCTTAAAAGCTGCCCCTTGCATCCATAGCTGATAAAAATCGTCATAGACATGTCAGTCTAATTCAAATCAGATCTCCGCTGTCCTACATGAAGGTTTGACAACGACTGCTTAGGGGTCATGTTCAGGTGAAGTGTTATTATCATAATCGCTAATCTTATCAGTCAATCAGATGAAATCTTATATCTTCGCGTTTGGGAAATTGAGCAATATAACCAAAAAGCATCAATGTGTGCCGAACAATTTGATTGACTTGTAGATTTCTGAAACCTGCATTTCCATTAGCTAATTCAAAGGTCACGAGAACATGACCCTTAAACGGTCGCTGTCAGATCTTCACGTAGGTGAGTGGAGTACAGACCGACAGACATGCATACAAATTAAGTTACACCCACTCAGGCGCCTGTGTTTGCACAATAGTGTGTAATCCTCGCGACATACCTTGGCTGCTACGTGACCAGTCTGAAATGTGTTATCACGTACAATATACTATCTTTAGAGTACATTACTCAGAATAGGTCGATTTCGATGCGAAAACATGATAAGCCCAAAACTACCAATTTGGGAAGAACACAAGTGTTTATGTTGCAGTTGCTTATTTTTTTCGTCTATTTTTCGTAATAATGGTTTCAGCGTATAAGCTAGCATATCTAGCTTCCGTCCACTCTACCAGCGGAGCAACTTACGATATATATTTATTGGAATTCAATCGAGGAATACATCGTTTTAAGTACATTGAATCGGACGCTTCCATTACCCACTACAGTGTTTGTAACTCAGAATGGAGTAAATAATATTATTTTAATTTTTTTTTACATATATTGAAAAGGCATAGGCCAGATGCATGTGAAGCCTGCTTTGCTCACAAATTTAAATATGTCATAGATAATGATGTGATGTGCAAGCTTTATAATGATTCACAGAAAATAGATTTAATAATTTTTATTTTTACAACACATCAACGTCAACAGGAAAGGAACGCCATTCGACAAACTTGGTCTAATTATACCAACAAAAACACAGCAAATATAAGGTATTCGTTTCTTTTGGGGGAGGTACCGGATGAAAATATACGAAATCTCGCAGAAGTGGAAAATAAAATTCACAGTGATATAATAAAAGAGGATTTCGTTGATACATATCAGAATTTAACATATAAAACCATGATGGCCTTCAAGTACGCCATTACGAAATGTTCTTATGCAAAATCTGTGATGAAAACAGATGATGACATATGGATGAACACTCCAAGACTTTTAAAGTTATCGAACATGAGAAAATGACAATGCTGTCAACTGTCAGCGGTGCCTGCCATCCTGTGGCAGGATTCATTCGGGACCCATCTTCGAAATGGTATGCATCATTTAAAAGGCAGGTAACAAGAATATTTAATAGTTTCCTTAAACGTTTAAAGTGTTCATTTTATATTTTTGTTATATACTTAAGAGTGAAATATAAGACTTATTGCCGAAATAAGTTTCATATTTTTTTTTCATTCCTATATGAACGTATATCTTTTTATTTTCACATGTGAATGTATATGATTTCCCATCATGCCATGCGACGTTTGATTGTGTGTGCCTACAAAAGCTGTACCTGCAGCAACAAAACCGAGTAATTTGTGAGGTAGAACAAGTAAATAGAAACTGCCTTACATTTCTAACATAAAAATTAAGTTTGATGAAGAAATTTGACCAGATGCCTTTAGCGTCTCTCTGAAATTATTTCCGCTTACGAGCTTGCCAACAACGATAAACCCACTGTGATACATTGCTGAAGGAGGGTCAAATCGTTTACAAAATGTCAAAAACGTACAGACTAGGTCAACCATATCTTCATTTACATTTATATGATCAGTCAGTGTACGAATATGAGGTGAATTTACCTAAGGGGGATGGAGGTGAGTGTTGTGCCGAAGAGTGAGTTTAATTTTCTAAACTTCAAGTTTGGTGTATAACAGAAAAGGAAATTTTCTTTTCCTACTTAAATGTACAGACTATATTTTATCTATTAATTCCATTCGTTAAAATATCAATTTCTTTTTAAAACCACACGATGAAGTATATCCGGTATAACCGTAGGAAAAGAAAATATCCTCTATGTATTGATCTAATTAAATGGAATATCTTATCCTCAGACGGTTGTTATTTGTCAGATTTAATTTCTTTGATATGTGTGCAATTTTTACCAAAATTATTAAGGGCTATAAAATGCAAACAGAACTGTGATTTTATTTTGTTCTCATATTTTGAATCACAAGTAAGACCAAGTTTGGAATTCACATCTTTCTTGATGTCGTTCCCTGATTTTTTTATTCATTTAATTGCATTGCAGAAATTCACACAGAAATGTCAATAAGACTTGACCAAACATTATCCAAACTTTATCTTGAGTTATAATAATTATTGTTTAATCAAGCAAAAAGCAGAAGATATTCAAGCAGAAAAAACTTATACGGAGAAGACTTGGTATAAAATCTTCACCGACTCAGAGGGTTATATGTTCACCACTATAACGAGATTTTAGCTTCTTGTAAAAAATATATAATCATTGTGGCTATTGCCGTCCCCCCCCCCCCTTACAATGCAAGGGCGCTCTCTGTTCTTTTCACAAAGTTGATCATCTGACCATCGTGTTTTGTTCATTGGTCAATAATATTTGAGCATGGGTATTGTATATATGAATGTTCTTTACATTTTCTGTTGCTTCTTTTTCATTTTACGTTTTTGATTTTTTATTTTTCATTTAAATTCTGTTCATTTTGTTTAGCGTTTGCTTATTTAATTCGTGTTTTGTTTGTTTCTTCTGACATTTGTCTGGGTTTTTTTACGCCTCGTTTCTTTTATTTGAATACTGGTCTTATTTTGGATGCCGTTATATCGTTTAGTGTCTGATTGTTTCATCTGAGTTTCTTTGTTTTCTTTCCCATTTGTCTAGATCATTTGTGCCTCGCTTATTTTATTTGAATTTTAATCTTTTTACTTTCAATGCCGTTGTTTTGCTTGGTATTTACATGTTTCATTCGTGTTTTGTTTGTTTCTTTTAGCATTTGCCTGTTTCGTCTGAGTATTCACTTCAATGTCTGACCTTCAATATTTTTATTTTAAAGGCATACTTGTTTCATTGTATCTTTTCTCGGTTTATTTGAATGTTACTTAATTTGTTTTAAAATTTCAATTTTTTGCGTCGATGGTCTTCCATAATAAGGTTGACGATGCGTGCGGATGAGTTCACAGAGTCACCCCCCCCAAAAAAAAGCCATTCAATCAAGTAAACGGACCGTGATGTCCGCAGTGTCCATAACAAAAAAAAATGCAACTAAAGAAGGCGGTGAGACATATATGTTAACGTGACGTCAATAGCAGAAAATGACAAAGGTGAGACAAGCCAGAGCCAAATTTTGTGAATTCTTGGGCCAGTTGAAATAGGTGTCCTATAATGACACCTTCCAGAAGAGTTATTAATAAAGGCGGACTAGAGAGAATTATTCTGACTTTGATGGGAATGCCAAAATTTTGGAAGTTAGAGAAAGTTTATCCTGATTGAGTGACGTTTGCAAGTATCATTGTGACGCATAGCAATGTTAAATTAACATGTGATTTGGCACGGAATTATATCTTTGGCATCTTTAACGATGTTGACTCATTGATACATCTTGTGGGAGCATGAGTCTTTATGAGGCTTCGTTTGATCACTGTGTCAGGCGACCTAGTCACGAAGAGGTGAATTGGTTCTATTAAAAAAAGTTCCATGGGTTATATGTTGCAGGAACATCGTTTGTACCTGCTGAAATATTTGTCATAATTTGAAACTTTGCAGATTTTTGTTAGTTAAGGAGAGTGGGAAAAATAAGAGATTTTCTGAGTTTGGAGGGGTGTGTGTTACTAATAGTGGTTGGTTAAGTTAACGGTTAGGCATCTGTTTCCAGGCGAAGTTTCTTGTTTTATAAATGTTTTACACTGGAAAATTAGTCAGTCTAACTTTTGTAAGAGGCGAAGCCTTAGATCCAAGAAGAGTGGCATGTAAAAAGTTGACCAAAACACCTGTAGTTGGAAGTCTCGAGAGAAACGCAACCAAAGGCATAAAGAGACGATTCTGCTAAAGGGAATATTAGAGCAAGGTACAGTGTCTACATTTCCTTCCTTATTTTTCTTTGATATGAGTCTTAAGATAATTGGTTAAATTTATGTGTCATAAGAAACATGTAAGGTTTGTTGGATATTTATGCCAATGAATTGTTAGCTAGTAAATAATGTAGTTAAGACAAGAAGTTAAATTTGTTTAATTCATTGAATAACTAAGATGCGAATTCTCTTAACCTCTGAATCGGTTGTATTAGCTTTGGAGCAGCAATAGGGCCTATACCCTAATTTATTGTAGACCATATGTATACACGTGTCCGACATTAGTCAAGACTGTGATTACTAATTCACAATGCAGGGGCCTACTTGTTGATAGACGATGGCAGACAATACTATCAATCAGTTAATAATGGTGGCTGGATGCATCAGAGGAATACATTAAATTTCAATACCATGTAATATCTTTTGAAGAGGTGGTATGTAAACAAATTACTGTATAAGATGCAAGGTCGTGACCTGAAACCATGATAACAGTTACCGTCTGTTTGTAGTACGATATGGCTAAACTTTGAAGTGGACTAGAGATTGCATGATAGGTTATTCCAGGACGTTATGTAATGTTAGGCTGCATTTATTTTAGTTGCCGATCAGGAAAATAGCTTCCGGGTTAGAAAGTCAGAACATCGAAACGACCAAGATTAAGATTACACATTGAGTAAGGATCCTTGGCTGATTGAAGAATCCACACCTGAACTAAGAGCGAAGAACAGAGGGAACATAGTGTTACTTTTCAAGTCAATTACACCGACAAGTTACGTTGATTCTGGAGGTTGGTGAGCAACCAGATCAGGTTATACAGACATACTGGACAACTGCGTTGGAAACGTTTACACGATTTGCGATGAAAATATGCCGTATCTAAATAAAAGGAATTGATAATTGCATTTTAGAACTTTTAATTGATGTATTTTCTAGTAGAGGTGTATCTTACAATTGGTATTGTACAATTTTGTTTTGTTTATCGAATTAAATTGTTATATTCTATATACGGTCAGCTCATTCTGTTCTTCATCTCTTCCTAAACCTCTACTCATTCTATCCATCAATTTCATATTTTTAATACTCGCTCGATCCAGGCTATAACACCGAAGTCGATCGTCCCTTAGATATCTATAACCAACCATTAAAGATTAATAAAAATGAAACCCACTTCCACAATATCATTTTTGTAGGTATTTGTAATGGATTGGATAGTACATTTCTTTAGATGTCTTGATGTCTTGGTAAAATATCGATGGTCAGCTAGTCACTAAGGAAACAGAAAGAAAGGTTTATTTATATAAAGACAAAGAAATATATTTTTATTTCCCTGATCATGGACATTATATATATATATATATATATA
>JAECUM010032447.1:0-20736 GCA_016617855.1 Megalonaias nervosa
CACTGGAGATGGTTCAACATTCCACTGACTCTGCTAGTCTTAAGATTTTTTTGTGGTGAATCTAGCATCTCTCCTATGAACCATCTCTATCTTAATTATTAGATCTTTATTATTTGTGTTCCACATTGTTGAGCAGTACTCAAGACCTAGTCGAACCAGGGTGAAATATGCTGCACGTTTTACTTCTTCATTGTTGATTTGGAGGATGCTGCGCAGTAAACCAAGGTTACTGTTCCCTTTCACTATCTTGTCTATGTGCCTTTTCCAAGAGAGGTCTCTGGACAATTCAACCCCGTGATATTTTGTTGCCTACTCATTGGCTAACTTGTGCCCCTTAAGAGTATATTTAATTTGGACAAGATTGGTGATTTCTTCCTGTAAACTCTTAGGATGCTGCATTTTTCTGGGTGGAACGACATACCCCAAGTTCTTTCCCAGAGGGCCAGTTGGTTCAGGTCTTCTTGAAGGATCTCACAGTCCCTGGAGGCATTTATTTCCCGGTAGACTATACAGTCATCTGCAAAAAGTCTTGTGCTGGATTTGACACTCGCAGGTAGATCATTGATGAACATCAGGAAGAGGATGGAACCCAAAACACTCCCTTGAGGTACCCCACTAACAACCGGTGCTGGGTCTGATGTTGATCCATCTACTATAACTCTGTGCGATCTGTCTGTCAGGAAATCTCTGATCCATTTCTGGGTATTACCACTGATGCTACAGCGGTCCAACTTACTGAGGAGTCTTTCATGAGGGACACAATCAAACGCCTTACTGAGGTCAAGGATAGCAAGGTCATACTGCTTCCCTCTATCTAAGGATTTGGCGAGCTCATCCACTAGGGTTATGAGCTGTGTTTCACAGGGTCCGTGGGGACCTTGAAAACCTTGAAAAGCCTTGAAAAATGAATTGTTCCCTCAAGAACTTGAAAACACCTTGAAAATTCAAAATATTGTCTGTGTATCTTGAAAAGCCTTGATTTTCATGAAACCAAACGGAATTAATAAATAGTTTTTGTTTTAAAGAACTGAATAAAAATAAAAAGGGAAAAACAACAAAAGATAAATCTCTCGCTAAGTTTGTGCGGGAGCGGAAATTTTTCCACAATTGGCCACTGCGCAGTCGTACATTTTGAACTTCCGATTGTACGAACCCCGGATGTAGCAGTGGTTTAAATTTGAATCATTCGCTTCGGCATGGCTGGCTGCTGATTCCAACTTCGGTGGCTAGATGAAGAAAAATATAAAGTTTGGATTATGTTACCTTTCTCAGAAAGCTTTGCAAAATGCAAATTATGCCAGCAAGATATTGATTTGCATGCAATGGGAGTGCCCCACGGTCACATGCAGCTGGAAAAAACCCAACCTCTTGTAGGCGCTAAATACAGGCAAAACAAGAAGCCTTCAGCATGAAATCATTTTTGACGAAAGAAGTATGTCTATGAACACAGAGATTCAAGTTTTAAAATAGAAACTGTATATAGTTTTAATTATGAAATTAGTTCAATCCAGACCATAATTGCAATGAACACGATAAATCTAAAAATATAGAATACAGCTAAGCTGAGAGAAATATTAATATATCTAATATGAAATAGTTTAAAATATCCATACAATGTTTTTAAATAAGCGATAATATAAAAAAAACAAATATCTTTACTTTTTTGTTTATGGGGATGAGTGAAGAAGAAAGAAAGATACTGAAAAAGACATTGACACAACAACAGCTGCTGTGATGACTATGCATTGAAAGCAAAGATCCAAAGGAAAATTTCCTTTATCACGACATCAAAATAATTTGAGGAAAAGTGAAAAGAACAAAATCACTGAACTTGGAGCTCTTGAAACACTGCTTGATGACAAAGATACAAAAACTGAAAAATTCACTCTAAAATATTTTGGACTTTGTAAATAGTGTAGTGTAGACAGAGTAAAATGAACTTTGTTCAGTGACTACATTATTCTAATGCCCAGATGTAGGGTGTTTAATATTAATGGGAAAGATATCAATGATCATACTATTGACCTCATGTTTTATTTTTGTTGTTTTCAAAATAAATTTGCAAGAAATGTTCCTCGTATGGAGTAATAGTAAGTATTAACTTGTATTTACATAGTTTCATTTATGTCTCCTTTAAAATTAATGTATTTAATGCACATTGAAAAACGTGATTTAGGATCTTGAAAAAACCTTGAAAATTTTAAAAGAAATATGCTACTAACCCTGGTTTCACAGCTTTGTTTGGCATGGAAACCATGCTGGCAGTCTCTTAGAATGTTGAAGTGATCTAGATGTTGCATCATGTTGCTGGCTGTGATGTGTTCAAGCATTTTGCAGCAGATACATGTAAAGGAGACAGGTCTATAATTGCTGACCTTGAATCTTTCTCCATTTTTGAAGATAGCTCTAACGTTTGCTGTTTTACAAACATCAGGGACATAACCTGCTGAGAGGCACCTCTGGTAAATATAACTCAAGTATGGTGCACACACTTCTGCTAGATCTTTCAGGATCCTTGCTGAAATCATGTCTGGTCCTGTGGCCTTCTGTGGGTTAATTTTCCGCAACAAGCTGTATACACCTTCTTTAGTAACTTCGATGTCAGGCATTGGTGGGTAACGATCTCCATGTAGGCTTGGTAGATCACTCTTATCCTCTTGTGTGAAGACTGACTGGTATTGACGATTCAGTATGTTAGCGTTGTCGGATGCCTCTGAATGTAGTTTCCCGTGTTCCTTGAGTGGTGCCGCACCACAGTTGTCTCTACGTAAGGACTTAATGTAACGCGGAAATCATCATCAGACACCGTACTGATAGTAAACTGTTAAACCTCAGGAAGCTTCAAGAAAAACTAAGGTCACGACCGACATCGTCAGAGACTTATTATTTGATAATGACTGCGCCCTCAACGATGGCTCAGAAGCTTACATGCAACGCAGCTTTGACAAATTATCTGATGCTTGCACAAAGTTTGGCCTTACTATCAGCACAAATAAAATAAAACTGAAATAATGTATCATCCAGCCCCAGGTAAACCGTATGTTGAGCCAAACATCACAATCAACGGCCACAAACTCAGTGCAGTGAGTAGGGTCACCCATATTTGCAGCACTCTGTACCAGAGGTCGTCATCGATGACGAAGTTAATGCCAGGATTGCAAAGGCCAGCGCAGCCTTCGGCAATGTGTGGAACAGAAGAGGCACTAGTCTACAGACAAAGCTGAAGGTATACAGAACGATAGTAATCCCAACGCTACTACATGCTTGCAAAACCTAGACAGTTTACGAGCGCCATACATAGAAGCTAAACCACGTGCACACAACTTGCCTCAGAGGTCTCTTCAACATGAAGTGGCAAGACTGGATCCCAGATGCTAGGGTCCTTGCCGAAGCAGGCCTGCCCAGTATCCACACCGTCATCATGGAGTCACAGCTGCGATGAGCAGACCACGTAGCCCACATGTGAGACCGCCAGCTTCCGAGAAGATATTTTGTATGGCGAGCTAGAACAAGAAAAACACTCCAAAGGAGGCCAAAGGAAATGCTATAAGGACACCTTGAAGAAGTCATTGAAGGATTTTGGCATAAGCACTGACACGTAGAAGCCGACTGCTCAGAAAAAGGATTTGTGGCGGTCCTCTATCGGAAAAGGTGCTGCAGCTTGCGAGGCCAATAGGACAGCCGCTTCAGAACAGCGGAGGCAGACCAGGAAATCCCTAACCAACGACCCCACGATCTACTTTGCTGCCATCTTTTGTCCACACTGCCATAAAACATTCAGGGCGCACATCGACCTCTTAAGCTACCTGCGCACCCACAGACTTATCGATCCCCCTCAAACATTGGATGACAAAAGTGTTCCTTGTCGTCTCGATTGACGAAGACCATGCTTGTCTAGTCCTATGACAAAGGTAGTTCAGTCAACTCAATCTGAGCACGCTGCTTGTTCTGTAATTATTGCCATGTCAATTGATTATACACAGATGCTAATATAAGAATGTTTCTCCATCAGTATTGTAATCAAAGACCTACACATCTGAGGAGAGAAAGCTTGTGCTTGTTAAAAATTTTCAGACATTAAATAATAAGAGAAAGAATAGATTTATAAAGTTTCCACTGGCAGAATAAAATTTGATGTATTAAGTGTGTATGATAAATTATCAATAGTACCACAGGGATTAAAATTTTGAAGAACAGATATCTAAGTTGTGATCAAATCTTTCAAAGATGTGTGCTCTGCATTGCTTGTAAAGAATATACGTAAGTAAGCTAGAAAGAAACAAGAGAGAATGAATGAATAAAGGAAAATGTAGAGAAAGTAATACTTACCGACTAAACGGAATTACGAAGAAAGAGAAATGAAAAGAAAGAAAGACAAATAAAAGAAAGAAAGCGAAATATTCGAGAATTTAACTAAGCAAGAGTCATAAGCATTTCATTTTACATTACATATTATGTGACATGCTTGATCAGTGAACAATGAGAAACACTGAAAATATTTACGAAAATTGTGTCATGTTTTGTTTTGTGAGTGGCACCATGTATAAAGTTTAACAGAAATATGGTATTTTTCAATTAGATCAAGATCAACTTGTAAAATGTACCTACTAAAGCTGTAAAGTGGAGGACGAAAGGACCGGTTCTCAATATTATGTATTTGATTTGTATGTAAAGGATGCATTGTCATGCTACTTTTTAAGACTGAAATAATCTCTCTCACTCCTCTCTATCACATACATACATACATACATACATACATACATACATATATATATATATATATATATATATATATATATATATATATATATATATATATATATATATATATATGTAATTAAACTGCTTGTGTGTTAGTTTTAAAATTCTTTTTTATTTTATTTTTGTTTCATTACATTTTATTGTAATGAATATTTTTATCGGATTCGAAATTCTTTTTCAGTAATTCGATATTTTCTTTTAGCAAATGTTGTTTATTTAAGACGTAAAAGTGTTACATGAGAATTATTTTTAGTTAACCTAGTTCGTCTTAGGTTGGGAACTTCGTAAACAGGCAGTTAAAATGATTGGTCAGTATTAGGGCCATACTTTGATTGCGTGATCACCATGTGTAAACAACGCTTTTTTGTGATTGGTTCTTAAGTGGGGCTACACTGGCGTACGTGATAGTTTTCTTGTAGTAAGAGACCACATGACCCATCTCGCGAGACTTGAAATGACGTTTATGGGGTTTTAATACGCATTCTTAATATTCTTCTGGCAGAGTCGTTTTAACATCTTGAAGGAACAAGGTTTTTCTTTTTATTGGTTGCCAGATTGTTTGTTTTTCATCTGATTTTTGGATTTAATAATTTATTCTCCTGGAAATTCAACAAGTTGACTTTTTATAAAAAATTCTGAAAGATATTCATGGAAATTTATTCTGGAATTATTCGGAAACAAAAACTGTGATTCAATTGAGGAATTGTTGATATTCGTACATTGGACCACATCTGACGTCATCGCCTTCCATATTTGTGTGTCGTCGAGATTCGAACTTGGATTCAAATAGAACTATTTAGTGATAGGACTTGTGTTTTTCATTCTTAGGATTAAATTTTGGATTATATTCACAAACCGGAAGTCCTATTTACCAATTTTTACATTGTTTTCTAGAGAAATAAATTATTTTGTTAAAACATACAAAGCTTGTCGGCTTTCACTCTTTTCTTTGTTCCTGAGTACGAGCCCTTGTCATGTAACAGTATGTATATATAACTTTGGCGTATTTATAACTGGAATTTTATATTAATGTTATCTAAGATGAAAAATTTAAGGTCTCTCAAGACTGCAAACTTTGTCTGATATTTGCATTCCATCGTATGAGACTAAACTAATGTAAAGATTTTTATATGCAAATAAATTACATGGACCATTCGACTAAAATATACATTATACATTTACATTAAATCAAGTTGAAAGCAATATCCTACTCTGTTATAGGTCCAAATTATTTGAACACGATCCAGTTGTATAGCAGTAAATTATTATTTCATGTCGACTCATGCACCCACAAATCTTAAAGTAAGAGCATACTAAACATTTTACAATGTTATAGCTGACAGACGTCTACAAATCATCGACACCTTGCGATTGAAGTAAAGACGGTCATTTTTCAAAACGATGCTGCGTAGTCTTAATGTTTACTCGTCCTATGACAGTTAAGTGGTTTATTACTCTGTACAATATTAAGTTGAAAGTACTCTTATGTTAAGAAAAAGGAATTCATTTATGCAGTAGTTGTATAACTTCTCAAAAAGCAGTAGCTATTGAAAGAAGAAAAAGATCAGCATTTGATACTAAAATGTCAATCGGATATTTGGACAAAAAATAAATGTTCATTTTTTCACAATACAACTATTTTACATTGAATGTTTGTACTGCTTGCGCATCTACTTGCCTGCTAAATCTCTGTCGATTTGACCAGCATATGGTTTTTGTTTTGTTTTTATTTTACTTTTCACTTTACTCATTTGATAATTGACCTATCGCCACTTGTCAATCATGCTGATCAATTTACCAATCAGCGAGCGTAAATTAGACACACCTCCAGGCATTGCTTACGTCCGCCATTTTCCTCCGACAAGCTGTTTGTGGCAATAATGAATTGATTATGATAAGTAATTACAATTTTGCAATGATTTGTTGATTTTTCAATTAATAAGTGTGAAACGAAGGCAGTGGGAGCCTTGTAATTCCGACTGTCCATATCGAAATTGTCTAAATGGAGGAATTAGATTTCTTCCTTTTGCGGAAATATAGACAAAACTTCGATGGATAAAGACTCTTTTTTGTGGTCCCGCGTATCATCAGCTGAATATGGAAACAATTGATGGCAATTACAACATGTTTGTTTGCATAAAATTATGTAGAAAAGGATGTCCAGTCGATGGCTTGAAGGAAAAAAAGAGAATTTAAAAATTATAAAATATATGTAAAAATAAACGTGTCTAGAATATGGGTGGAGAACTCTCCAACTTTCGCGCTTTGATGTATATTATATTTTCTTGTATAAGAAGCACTGAACCCCAAACTGCATTTATTTTAAAGTTTGAAAATTTACATTTTAATGTTGGCTTGTCCTAAAAACAATGATTTATCGTCTCGATCTTTCAGACAGTTCAGTGACTCTTTACTTTCTCATTGGACTGAAGGAGGGATGGGGATACAAAATTGAAATAAAAAAGAAATACAAAAACAATTGTTTCAGATAATTATCTACCAATATATTAAGCATGCATTTACATGCTTACATCAACAGATATCATTGGTCAAAATTCCATCTGACGAACATAGTAGAACTTTAAAATTATTATGTACAACAGTATACTTCTAAACAGTCAGTATTTACGATTTTGTTATTAATTTTAAATTACTTTACTTCCAACGCAGCATGAACATAAGCCAGATAAAATTAATAAGGATAAGATAATATACTAAATATATTAGCATCTTTTGGAGCGAATTTCCTTGTACATGAAAAGTTCTCGAGCAGCTTTAACATTTAATTTTATTATTTACTGAAAAAAACCCTAAGATTATTACTATACGAATTTGAACTACAAATATAAATATTGTCTACTGCAATATAATTTATGCAACTTTGAAATTTTAGATTTTTAAGAATAATACAGATCATTTTCAATACACATATCACTTAAGCTGAAACATATTTCTTTGCCAAATACTGCATGTTTGTCGGATGTTAGCAAGGCATCATGTCACGTGATTTGGTAGGCAGAGCGCTCAGTCATCTCGCGTAAGGTCAATTACTGTAGGATTTGCAAACCTTTCTTGAAGCCATTGCATTACAGTTACTATCGATCGGATACCATCTATCACCAGAACTATAGGCGAACAGCGAGCGAAAACCATACATCGATTACAATCCTTTACGTCACGAGGCATGATATATATATATATATAATATGTATAGTATGTACGCTGTATCAGTGATATACCACGAGATGTATAAATTTTTCATTAAAAGGAAACGAAGCTTGCTGAGTTTCCTTTTAATGAAAAATTTATACAACGAGTGGTATATCATTGATACAGCGTACATACTGTACATATATTTTATTTATATCACATACAAATACATATATTTGCCCTTTGAACGGAGTTCAGATTTACTACAAGCAGCTGTGTATTGACCTAGTGAATGAACTCCTCATATCCCCGAGTGGGTCCGCTACAAAATGTAGTTCTACGCATTAAGTGGCTATTTACAATCACCTCTGCATATTGATAAGTTGATTGTTTTCTTTTCTTGGTTTCTATTTTTCTCCACATTGATTATATCAATATAATACACACTTATGATTTAAACATGAAAGATGGTTTTAATGATAAAAGTACAGTAGAGCAATATTTACACTGGGATGGCTACGTCACTCACATGAACGCCATTCACATACCGGCGCATGGAAATTAATGTGGAATAGAAACTTGGCCAACTGACGAACCAACAAGAGGTAATTAAAATATTTTAATATATTTACAGTTGATCTAAATCATTATTCTGCTTTAGCAACAGTACAACTGACCATAACCCTCTCTCTCTCTCTCTCTCTCTCTCTCTCTCTCTCTCTCTCTCTCTCATCCTTTTGTCGGTTTGACTTAACTTTTACCATCATTCATAAGTCCAGAGATATCGTGGGATGACACAAAATAAAATCCTCTACGTTCATCAATTTATAGATTTTAGCCCGTATCTTGCTACTATGGTCAAGAGAGAGAGAGAGAGAGAGAGAGAGAGAGAGAGAGAGAGAGAGAGAGAGAGAGAGAGGCCTTTGGACATTTTCATATTTAAATAATAATAATCGAGTTTTAGAACATTATGGTATGTTTAAGAAAAAACAAACAAAAAAACATAACATTAAATATATCACATTATATGTACCACGTAACCCAGGAATTTACTGGTTTGCAACATTGTATCATTGATAAACACTGTAGATAAATCCCAGGGAAAGTGCACACGTATCGTTAGGACGAATCATATTCTTGTAGATTACTTGGTGTAATTTCTATTTCAAGGTTTTAATCCAGCCCAAATTCCTTTTCTCTCTCATTCCACATTTCTGCGCAGTTTGTCCGTTATGCTTGGGGGGGGGAGAGAACAGAAAGCAGAAAGGATTGTGATGAAAATGTGTACCATATTAAATTAATTTAGAAAACGGGGATTATTAATACTTTCATCATTATTTTTCATACGTCACTATTGACTAATGTGTGGAAATTGATCATTGATCTAGAATCAACTACAGACGCTCGCGAGAATGTTTATATATGAGTATTATTGCGCCATGGGCGGATCAGAATTTGATATACCAATAGTATTGGTATATCAAAGTGCTTTATACCAACACTTTAAATGCATGTTATTTTTTAATGTATGTGGTATATATATATATATATATATATATATATATATATATATATATATATATATATATATATATATATATATATATATATCCATTCTTCTTCTTCCTCTTCTTCTTCTTCTTATTATTATTATTATTACAACTAATCATGAGTAAAATCTTCACAACAATGTTTCACAAGAAAGCTCTACGAATATTCTTTACATAAATAACTTCACAGATATATATTTTCATATTTTTCCGAACCTCTGTCTCTGAACTGTTGTTTGACAAATCAAAACTTGTTGCTACGCGACACTTAATGCAGCTTGTCTGAAATGTGAAACATTGCCCTCACGTGGAACCTAATGCAGCCTGTACGGAAATATCTACCGTTGCTGCTTCCCGATACCTAATAAAGTCTGTATGGACATTACAAACCTAAGTAATATAGAAAACCTAGGCCATGGGCCACTTAATCTGTCTTATTCAGTTTAAATCAGGTAACAGATTGTTGTCCACTCTAAACAGTTTACGATGATTAATCCGCTTCTTATCCTCCAAATGTTTGTTGAAAACTCATAGCCACTGGTCCTCAAAATAGTTGTTTTGACGTCAAAATAGACGATTACCTGCGCCACTGACCAGAAAAATTATCAGCTATTACAATAATTACAGTATATCTTGGGCGAACCAGACATGTTATAATAATACTAATTTTCTAATGTTAATTCCATTGTAAAATTCTAATGTCCGATACTCTAGAATTGGTTAATTAATACTTAATCTAATTCTAATTTTTCTCCTCATCATTACGTGGAGTCATATATACATATACTTGTCTAGTGCTGCCATGATCATGATCATGCCCTACTCTCAGTGCAGTTGGGAACACGCTGATCATTGACAAAGAGAAGATTCTGGAAAGGTGGGCTGAACACTTCAACTGCGTCCTGAACAGTCCAACATCGATCAATGATGAAGCCTTTGATTGTCTGCCTCAAGTACCAGTTAATGAATCACTGAATGACCCACAACCCTGTTGGAGAACTCAGAAAGCAATACATCTGCTCTCTAGCGGCAAGTATCGACTCAGACCGAATCCCAGCAGAGATATACAAGAAAGGAGGTGCAGCTCTGAGTAAAAAGCTCCATCAGTTGTTTCAGCTCAAGTTCTCCGCGATGCAGATTGATGCTTCCGCCATGCATCACGAATAGCCATTTGAAGAAGCAACCGGAAGTGGCCTTGCAACTCGCGATGCTGAAACACATCGTGGTCGTCATATCTTTTGCAAACTATGTATCATCATATTCTGGCACCCAGAATTTTTGTGTCCTGTACGAAATTATCGCCGTACTCACTGTCAGCGATGTCAGTATCCTCGGATCAAGCATATATCACGTTTGTTTTTTGCACAGCAGTCTATGAGATGTATTTAAGTATTTGCTTTATTAAACTGATGACCAAATCAAGCAATAATAACCAGATACCAGATGAATGTTTGCTGCAATAATACAGTCTCGGCAAATCCAGTTAGATCAATGGTATTTCCAGGGAAATCCTCTCAGAGAGGACCGTTTATTGCAACTCATTTCGTGTGCTAAATGACCAAATCGTGAGAAATACGGCTCACATGCACCCACTCCAAGAAAACTAACAGGGTTAACAAGCCACCATATCAACTGAAATTACATCAACGGGTTTATATTTTGTGTTCCAAAGACCACCATAACCAAATTCAACACATGAACGTGATACATCATCGAAAAATTCCCTTGGTGTTGGATTCCATGAATTGTTTTGCGGGCGATACGAGTAACCACAGACGAGACTAAAACAATTATTCAGCAATTTATCTATGTCGATTTGTGAATCGACGATGGTGTATTTTAGCGATACCTGTTTCATCTTTTCATGGATATATTTTTTTGCGATAAAGTTTACCTCACCGTAGCACGAACTGATCAAACCGATAATTGGATTCCAATTCCGATGGTGGATCTGTCTGATGATCGACAATGGATACAGGATCACTCTGAAAGAGCCAGACTGATAAAGGATCGTGTTTACTAATATTATCAATCTCCTAAAAAAAATATTACCGTGGTAAAATCTGTTAGTTTTCCTCGGTGAAAATTTTGTTACGCTTGCCGTCCACTCATGAACTGTTTGGTCAACTATTTCTACAGGGTTGCCTCTTGTTTTATAGTTGCCAGAATTATGTAAAACCTCGTCGGTTAGTGTTTTATTACCATCGGAAACTTTAATCGCTTTTCCAACCGCGGCGACGTCTACTGTTTTAGCTCCATTCGCTGTTAAACTTTCTGCCCATTCGTTAATTTGTTCGATTCGGGATTGTTAATCCACTTCCTCGTCGGGCGTTCATAAAATGTTCTATAACCCGCTGAGCCACGCAATTTAAGATGCTAGTTCACATCGGTTGAAGAGCATTAATATCAGGCTCGTTTAGTGGATACAGTGCGTAACATCAGTTACAGGATATGCTCGCGCATAATATGGACAGTCAATACCAGTCAGCGCTCCAGGTGCAGAATTTTTGTGTACCATAACAACACACTGTCCACGTGATTCTTTAACAGGGTCGAGTTTATCCTGGATAATCCATGTTGGGCCATCCCAAGTATCGTGTTCAAAAATAAATTTAATTCTAAATAAATACTTTTTATCACCTACCAGACGATCAATAATCATCCGCATCCGCTGGTCATTCGTTGTAACATCAATAAAAATAACATCGTGATCTATACGGAACGTTGACCAAACAAGAGCTGCACCATCGCGCCTAAATTCCTCCTTAGCCATTCTGATATATTCGTGTAATTGTGAATCAAATGGTGGGCGTTTTCTTCTTATTTTAACATTTGTTTAGTCTTGTGATTTACTGAATAAAGGTTCCTGCCATACTTCCATTAGAGAACTCCAATAAATTGATAGTTTTGGCCTTGTCAGTGGTTTCTATCAACATACATGAGAATAAATGTAAATAGCTCATTTGGAAGAGGTTCTTCGGCAGTTATCATAATAATACAAGTTCGCTTCATTGGATAACATTTTAATTACAATATAGGGACCTCAACAAGTGAGTTCTAATTGTATTTCATGCCTATATGATTGTTGATGGTATATATTTATGACAGTTAAATAGTGAGTTCGAATATTTGACAGAAACGGATCATTGTGAATAGAAGTTGAATATTAATATAATATGAATTGACTAAGTTGCCCTTATATTATAAGATAAGGATAATTGCTCTTTGCTACGGTATATTTGCAGTTATCGAGGAGAAAACTACCTGATGGAAAGGCATTTCTTCCCATCTGCTCAGGTTGTCTAGTCACCTCTGGTCACTGGCTAGTTTAGTAATGCTTGTAACTTGATGTGGCTTGATTCACAGATATATCGATGCATTAATACTTTTGCTGTACCGATACACATATCGATACAAGAGGTCGAAATCGATATAAAACGATACTTAACCGTATGCAACTTATTTTAATCTTCAGCTGTCGTCAGTAAGTATTAGTCATTTACCAAGTTAATCTTTAAACTGAGAATTCGTCTGAAACAGCTGTTGAAGGAACATGCACTAATGTTTTGTTAGTAAAAGCGAAAAAAAAAAACCCTCAAATTGTCTGCCTTATACATATTAACGCAAAATGATATGCTTCGTAATATTGCCCCCCCCCCCTCCAGCGCCAATTCCATGCTAATTATTGTATCTAGGTATAAAGGAAAGCATAAAAGAAAGAGTCCAAATGTGTTCCACGTGTACAATCAAGTACTTTACTTATTATTTTGTTGACCTATCTGGTGGCCTAGTGGTTAGGGCGTCCGCCTCCGATGCGGGAGCTCGCGGGTTCGAACCCCGGTCGAGTCATACCAAAGACTAAAAAAATGATACTAATAGCTGCCTCGCTAGGCGCTCAGCATTAAGAGATTAGTGTTAGGACTGGTCGGCCTGTTGTCAGGATAATGTGACTGGGTGGGACATCATGCTACATGTCTGTAGCATGATGCCCCAGTGCTGGACATCACTATAAACTGCCACACCACAGACAGCGATATGTTAAAGTTACGTTAAAAAAAAAAAAAATGAAAGTCACACATTATTTTGTTGACCATTTTCACACGAAATTTCTTTGCTTGTTTGTATCTTGTCTACTTTTGTCGAGTCTGAAAGCTTCACTACTGGTGTGGCACGATGCAATATGTTATACTGAATTGTTTTTTCCGATGCAGGTAAACACTAGCCACCAATCAGAAATTAATGTAGCTTATTTGCTGCGAGACAAAACAGGAACTTAAGGCAAAGGAACAGAGAAACTTTGCGCAAACGTGAGCATTAATTGTTCTATAAAGTACTTAATTTTTACGGAGTTGACGCCAGTGCGTACTGATCGCTCAAAAGTTTCACGAATTCACGCACTTGGAAAGCAGTATAGGGCGATAACTCCTGCGTATTAACTGAATGTCGCACATGTGAAAATGTTCTTGGCGCAGCATATAATTTTTATTCAACCGCTCGTCCTTAAAGTGCTTTTTGCGTCAAAAGTCCCGCTAATATATGTATCGTAGCGCTTGTCGCGACATCTGTTTTTCAGATGGGCAACTATTTATACATCAGCTTGACATGAATGGTTGTTAAACTAAATTTAATTAAAGCAAGCATTATGTCATACTTTGAATCTTGATTCAAGGAAGTTTTGTAGATGCGTGTTTAAAATACGAGCTACCTAGAAAACTAAAAATGGCTGATTCCCAGCTTGGTTCATCTTCAGATCAGCAAATGTCGAAAAGGCAGAACACCAAGCCCAATTAAAATACAGACAGTTTCGAAGTCCAATGCAATTTTAAATTCTTTTAGCAAAATAATTTATTCCTATGGGATCAAGCGCTGCAAAACTATATATCCTTATCCGAGTTTAGACAAACTGAATAAACAAGGATGAACAAAAAATGAAATTAAGAAGTGGATATATTTATTGGATCAAACTACCTCAGTCTGGTGGATAAAGTAAGTCCTCCTTTTGATCAAATGGATCACCCTTAAATGGCCTAAAATGTTCATTAAAAATCACTGACAATTAAGACGTAGTCTGTTTGAAAGCATTTTAGTTGCCATGTCATGGATGAGAATGGCATAAAAGAAATAGATGCTAAGTATATTACATGCTAAGTATATGTCTGTAATATGCATACTGGAATACAATCAGTAAATCATGTACAAGGGTACCATGTAACACTCAGACCTCCTAAAAATGGAAAGACCATCAAATTCATGTATATCGATAACATATCGTTTCGTACCTTGTGTATTGTGAATCGTATTGATACGCGGCACAGGTGTACCGTTTCACCCATATTGATATTTGAAAAGTAGCAATTTAATTGCATCGTAAACTTGAAATTGATATTTCTTTCATTGACTATAACAAAAACAGGAGTCACTCTAAAGGAGATGGTGTTCTACTGGCCAACTTCGTTTCTCCCCAGTTATCAAAGAAAAGACTATCTCGTTTCTTTTAATTGCTTAGTGTTGCAACTATCTCTGATATTCTTCAGTTATAACAATAGTTTCAAGATGGCTGTCACAGCAGCCAAATTGGATGCAAGATCGACACTTTGTCATTTAAGACCAACAATATATCATTAGAAGTCGTGTCGGGATACAGCAAGAAATGTATTACTTCAGCCTATGATAAATATTGCTAGTCAATGTTTAGAACATAAACTAAAAATAAAAATGTGCTTGCTTTGAGTGAATAATGGATGTATTTCACTAAAATACTTTCATCCAACCGATAAAACATGTCTGTTATTCGCGCATTTCAAGAAAATTTCTTATTGAGGACACTTCAATATGTGGGATGGGAGAGGGATTAATTTCATCTACTAATGGGTCCAAAAACTAATATGACCACACCATTTTAGAAGGAGTTAAATAATTTATTATGGTTTGAAAATGATATTGCAGCTTCTGTATTCAGTCTGCATGGCTGCCTGTGACACTACTTCTCAAGGAGGAAAGTATTAAAATATTTTAGCTATGGCGAGAACTAAGCAAACTTCCCGCAAGTCCACAGGAATTAATTGGTAAAGACCCTTTACTAACCACCTGCACACATAAGAATAAGTTCATTGTATACCCCAAAAAGTACGATGAACCCATTTTAAGCATTTCAGAATTAGAAGTGAAAGGCCAAGTGGCCAATATATCAGAAGCCCCACCGATAGTCCGAGAGGTTGAGGCCAACGTAACAGATATCTACGTATCAGGCCTCCCCTTGGAAACTGAAAATGGAGAGATAGAAAACAAATTAGAAAAAAAGTTGAAGATCAAGGTTCGAAAGAGCCGGATGGCAACAGTGTGGGGTTATCAGACTGTTAAGACTGGTATAAGAGTACTTACTCTAGTAAAAGAGGATGCAGCCAAGATCCCCCGTTTTTATGTGTGATGGAATTTCTCTTAAAAAAACTGGTACAGGGGCTGCGAGAATGACTGCTGTGCCCCAGGTCTAAGCAGACGGGGTATGGCCCAAAAGAATGAAATCCCCCAGCCCAGAGTACTTACGCTAATCAAATATATAATAACCTCATCAACGTGGTAGAAAGAATTGAGGGAGAAGTACAAATTGAAGGGGCGATGGGGCCTACAAACGCAAAAATAGACTAATTGATAGCATAGTGCATAAATACCCAAGTAAACAAACAACAAGATATGGGGAAAAGCACAGAGGGCAGTTAGGAAAGTGTTACACAGGCCCCACCAATAAATACCATAGAAACATCTACAGTCGAAGTAGCTAGCCCAACCATCCCTCGTGGTGGGCAGACTTATAATATCCAAGTTCCCAGCATAGACAGATCAGCAATCTCAGATGGGGCGGAGAAAGACTCCAGTTCCGGCAGAGAATTGGAGTGGGATGATTTTAAAAGGAAAAAGAACCCCATCCCCACCCCCCAAAAAAATAAAATAAGAAAGAGCCAACAAAACCCGAGTTGTCACATTAGAACAAGGTGAAAAACACATATTAGCCAACAATAAATATTATTCATTGCAGAAACTAATGGTAGAGGAAGGGAGCTCTTCCTCAGAAGGAGAGGAAGGGTGGGAGACGTCCACAGCGGACATCCCAGAGGAAGAAGGAGTCATAGAGATAGGTCTCAAACCCCTGACATCCATTCCGACCCAAAAGAAGAATAAATAGAAAAATGTTGAACTCGAGAGAATCCATGCAAGTGGGTGACCCCAACCCCATCTCAGAAGGGAGTCACAAAAAGAAAAAACCCCAAACAGTGATTCCCCATAAAAAAAAATCGCCATTCTAAGTTATGAAAGAAAAAAAGGAAATTGGAGATTGACGGAAAACAAACGTAAACGGGTTAAACAGACGGACAGGAAGAAAATCTGACGGACTCAAGCGACGCTGAATTAATTCGAAAATAGACTGGGAAAAAACAGACAACGTTTCGGAAATGGACATGGAATCAAGCGACAATAAAACAGAATGACTAACAGAATCAGAAAAATACAAAGGAGAAAACAAACATGGAGACTGACGAATCAAATTAAACATCTCAACAAGATGCTCTGGCCGAAAGTGACCAGAATCAAATATAACAATTTAATAACTAATGTGCTAACAACTGTAATTTGAATCAACAAAATAAAAAATAAATAAAAAAAAATAAATAAATAAGCAAGACATAACCGGCAGACCAACTAAATTGGGAGTAAAAATGGAGGAACAAACTTCCGGATTGCGATCATTAATATAAACGGGGTTAACAAAGAAAAATTGGGGAAATTAATAGAGGAAACTAAAGACTATGAAATAATAATGATATAAGAAACGCACAATAGTATAACAAAGGAAATAAAAGCAAACATGGAGGAAAAAATGGATGTAATTTTAATTACTAAAGATAATCAATAAGATATTAGGGGTAGGTAGCAACAATAATTCGAAACAAAGGTATATCATGAGAGCAACTACATGTAGGGGATTTTTTTTTTAAGTACGTTTAATCCATATAAAAATTAAAGACTGGCATTTCGTCAACGTTTACTTTCCTGCACAAAGAATTATGAAAAGATTTTTTTTTTCATAGAAGACCTAAGCACATATTTACAGAACATTACAATTGAGAATTTTATAATGGGAGAGGATTTTAACTGGGTGGAAGACGATGTAGATAGGAAAACATATTTAACACCAAACGATAAATTACTTAGGGAGGACATAAAAAGATTTTTTTTTAAAAAAACCCACAAACTATTTGATGCATATAGAAGATTAAACATTTTAAGGAAAGAATTTACGTATGCATATGGTGTAGACCAAGCCAGTAGGCTTGGGGTACATAAAAGATTTTAGACTAATGGAGTGTAAAATATCAGACCATAAAATGGTTAATAAAGAAATAACAATGGAGAAAAGAAAAACGTGGGGAGAGGCGGGGCAATGAAAATTGAATAATAAAATATTAGGGGAAAGGGAATACGAAGAAATTATAACAAGGATTGAGGGGTTTTATAGAGAAAGACAACCAAGATATTGAAAATGAATGGGATATCTTAAAACGGAAAATTAAAAAGAAAACTCTAAATTATTGTAAAATAAGGAGAGAGAAAATAAAAAATGAGAAACAAGAACTTAAAAGATTTTTAGACTTGACATAGATAGATGAGGAAAAACAAATAGCTAAGAAACTTCTAATGAAATTTTAGAGGAAGCAAAATGATGGAGGGAAATAAGAGCGGGGAAATTTACAATACTTTTCGAAAAGGCAAAGGGGTTATATAAGAGGGAACAATTGAGAAAGGGGGGGGGGAGTAGAATCTGGAAAGTATAAGGGATGGAAATAATATTTATACACAAAAAGATGATATATTGAAGTGTACAAAAATACTATCAAGATGTACATACTTCTTAAAAATAGAAAATAAGATAATAAGCGAATAATTGCAAGAGGTAGAATGTGAAGTGATGTCATCAGAACACAAAGACGTGTGATGATTTCATCTCAGATGAGGAAATTGTTACGTGTAGGCTCGTACAAAAGTAACAAAAGAAAAGAGTGAAGCCAACAAGCTTTGTAAATTTAAGAAAATAATTTATTTCCCTAGAAAACAAGGTAAAAATATGAAAAGGACTTACGGTTTGTGAATATAATCCAAAAATTAATCCTAGAATTTAAAAATATAAGTCCTATCACTAAAAAGTTCTAATTTAATCCAAGTTCGAATCTCGATGATGTTCAAAGATGGAAGCCGATGACGTTCTCTATAACCAGTTTGTGTTGATGTGTCAACAGTTCCTTGTTGAGTCACCAAGAATATAATTCCGGCTTTAGAATTCCGAATAATTTTTAGTAAATGTCTTTGTCCAAGAATTTCGATGAAGATGAGTATTTTCCAGGGTGAATAAATTATTTTAAATTAAAAAAAAAGCTCAATTCAAATGGAAACAACAGGAACACCTTTCGGCCTGAAGGTATAATTTACAACTGACTCAAAAACACTGAGATATAAATATTAAACCCAACTAAAAAACGCAATTTCAGACCCTCGTGATGGGTCATGTGGTCACTTACTACAAGTCAATTATCATGTAGGCCAGCATTGTTCTAGCTAAGAATTAATGATTCCCACACTGGAAATGAATTTTTAAAAAACTGTTTACAACAGAACTAACACATGGGCTGAACATACCTTGGTAATGACCAATCATTTTCACTCCGTGTTTACGAATTCAGAACCAAGGTCAGGAACTAGGTCAGCTAAAAGTATAATGTAGCAATACTTTTGCGTTCTAATCAGGCTAAAAGAACTGAACTGAATTCACGTAGAAAAATGTCAAATCCAATAAAAAAAAATTGTCATTACAATAAAATGTAATGAAACAAAAATAAAATAAAAAGAAATTTAAAACTAATAATTTAATTACATATATGTAACAAAATAAAGCAAACAATTTCATCCCTGGCGAAAGGAAAATCGCCAGGGATGGATGGGCTCACTACGGAATTCTATCAGAAATTCCAAAAAGAATTAACACCGGTTTTAGAATCACTATATAATAACATATTTTTAGGAAAGGGAAATATTTCTAAATCCATGAGGGAGGGAATGATCACGATATTATACAAGGGGAAGGGATATAGGGGAGACCTTAAAAAACTTGAGGGCTATCTCTCTTCTAAACGTCGATTATAAAATATTGAGTAGGATTTGATCAAATAGAATAAAGAATTGTGTGAGGAAAATAATTAATGAAAACTAATGTTGTGGTGAAAAAGGTAGATATATTCAGACTAATATTTTAAACATACAAACCGTGATAGCCTATAAAAACCAATCTGGTCAAAAGGGTGCATTGATATTCTTTGACCAAGAAAAAGCTTTCGACAGATTAGAACACAACTACATACAACAGGTACTAAAAAAATTTGGCTTCAGAAAAAAATTCAGGAATGGGCTGAAATCTTGTACACTGGAATTAAATCGGGAGTACAGGTAAACAGCAATCACGGAAGAATTTGAAATTCAAAGGTTAGTGAAGCAGGGATGCCCACTGTCCATGCTATTATACGTAATAGCAATTGAGATCTTGAGTTACAAAATAAGAAACAACTCGAAACTATATAGATGATATACGCATTGCAAACTTGAAACATGACTTAAAGATGCTCCAACACGCAGATGATTGCACGAATTTTATCAAGGATGCAAAATCTTTAAGCACCTGTTAAACGAATTTGAAACTTTCGAAAAAGCTTCAGACTCCAAGATCAACCACGACAAAACAGAAATTTTGAAGATAGGAAACTGGAGGAGGAATCACCCGGGACTCCCACCTCACCTAATAAACAATAAGGGCAAGGCCTTAGGAGTGACCCTTGGCCATAATGCAAAAATAGACAACTACAAATACGTAGTATCAAAGATAAAAGAGAATATAGATATATGGATGCTTACGCCACTGTGCATAATGCGGACAAGACATACATGTAGGCCTAGAGCAATATGAATTATATCCTAAAATCCGTTGACCTAAAAATAACTGAATGAATTAGACAAACAAATTGTAAATTATATATGGAACAGCAAAACGCACTATCTGCCCAAAGAAACATTAGATATGAAGAATACTAGGGGGTGATTAAGTCTTCCCAATCCAATTATAGTTAAGGTAGCTAATATTTTAGATAGATTTGTAATAAAAATGAAATAAAATCCGACATTAGCATGGGAAGCATTGTAGACATACTGGCTGGATTTTACTTAAAAACCCACCCTG
>JAECUM010032448.1:0-39892 GCA_016617855.1 Megalonaias nervosa
TACGTCACATACTAGATTAACTGCAATTGTTGTTGTTATATTTACAATACCAGGTGAGATATGACGTCCGGCACCAAAGGGATTGTTATTATGTTTTAGTATAACCGGTGGTGGGGCTATTTTTCTCCATGATTCACATATTCTTTTAAAGTGTTCTTCAATAAGATCATTTAATGATCTCTTCATTTCAGCGTTATTTAAATCTGGTATAACAAATGTTTGTAAATCTTTTCCTGTTATTTTATAATGATCAAGAAATACTTGTTTAGATTCTGGATTTGTGTAACGATTTCCATCGAGTTTAGTCGCGGTGTTTATAATACTTCGATTGACGATGTATAAATCGAACAAGATACAATTTAAATGTTTTATTGACTCGATTATTTGCTGCTTTACACTTTCATTATAATGTTGTGATAATGAAATAAGTAAATTTCTTAAATCATTAAACGTTTTATCGTATTCAGGTTTAAGAGTGTCTAAAAAATGTTTAATAAATCTTACATCAACAGTATAGTAACTAATCTTCGTCCTGGTGTCTGTGTTAACAATAAATAATGCTTTATTCAACCTGGGGATTCTTTTACCGTTAAAATCGGTAAAGTAATATCTATCTTCGTTTGGAAATCCAAATCTTGTATTATTACTCCATGGTTGTTTTCCTCGATATTCTGGATCTTTAATAAATTTTTCTTCACTCGTTTTAAATTCTTCTATTTTTGGTTCTGAAACTCCATTATAAACCGGTGGAATATCAGGCCATCCTAACACGGATCTGATCGAACTTTGATAAATATCTACGGAATAATCAGGGGAATTTATTTCAATAACCGCAGATAGTGTTGGTTCGTAGACAGTAATTGCTATTTTTGATTGTTTTCCTGTAATAGATTTAATTCTGCGTTGGAACTCATCATTAATCTGTTCTATTTGATAACTGCCCGTTGAAATTCCAACAACTTGCCAATCAGGTGTTCCATCAGGCTTATTCTTATTAGCAAATACTAATGAATTATTTGGCTGTAGTCCATCAAATGGTTTTGATCTAATATTTGGCCAGCTATAATAAACTCGTAATTGTGCTAATGCTATTTATTTTGCAGGAATTGATGTTGGAAAATTGACACTAAACTCAGGATTGGTCGAACTTAACGATATCATAGTAGTTTTTGACGGAGTTGTATTAGTGACGATCTGCTGAAGTAACTCCCTGTCTGTCATTATTATTATCATTATTATTTAATTCATTAAAATCATTAGCAATCACCTTAAAAGCGTCATCATAGGTTTTCATCATCATCGCGCATTCAGTATCGGATATTTCATCATCACTGACACACGAAGAAACGTACAAAGATAGTTTAGAGCATGCCTCTGCCACTGTATGTAATTTAATCATATAATCGTGCAATTTAGCATTTGTACAGGTATCTATCTTTTTGGCTATAATACCGAGAACACCAGCAATAGTCGTTGATGCTGAAACAATGATAGTTATAACAGTAGGTGCTGTCATTGTCAATGTTGATAATAATAATCCTGTTCCAGCAATAACAGCAGAAACCGAGTAAACAACTACATCAGTAACAACTATACGTCTTTTGTATTTTTTTATTTTCGTGTTATAATAGTCGATAAAATTATTTAGTTTAGTGAGACGCTCACATACTTGATTGCATCTGTAACGTTGAACGTCGATGCGAGACTGAGTTTGATCCATTATACTAACAACGTCATTTAATTAAGTTTCAGCTACGAATTCTAGGCACCACCAGTAACGTCTCGGAGGTATTTCCGTTGATATCAGCGTAAAGATTTCTTTGATGTTCTTGGTTAGCATCACCAATAGAGGATTACGATATTCATTCGGTGATAATGAAGTGGCAGCATTAATTTCCGAATCGTATATAGATAACCTGTATAACCCAGTTACTTCTGCGGTATGTTCGAGTGTGTTATTTTGTGGTGTCCATGTTGATGATCCTGATGCTACTGTATATACGATATTTTTAATTTGTCCATGTGTGGAATTTTAATCAGATTAGTTTTTTGAACAATATTAGGTATTCCACTGACAATGTCGTTGAGTTTCGTGTTAACGTCGGAGAGTTTTATGTCAACGGTTGGTTGTTCCCCAAAAAATTCTTTAATGGGTTTGTTTACATTTCTACGAAAATTTAAGAACGTTTCTACATGTTTAGAAAAAGTAGCACTAAGTGTAGTCATTTCATCACCGATTGTTTTTAACGAAGTTGAAATAGGAATGTTGCTATCGTCTACATATTTCTTCGTTGTAGCATCAAAATCATATTCCGGTGTTCTAAGATTATTAATACCATTATTATTCATGTTGAGAAATGCACGCATTATACCATCGTTGGCCAATACGTACTTAGATTCTTGATCGTCGACATATTTCCTTGTTGCGGCGTCTTCATCTGCGGTTGGGTTTCCAAGACCTGTAATTTTATTTTGATTCATAATAATGTTACCTGTAAATGAATCACCAGCTTTCTTAATATAATCGCTGACTGACGTACCGGAATCTTGTATTTTACCCTGATCAGTAAAATTAACTATATTATTAACAACCGCATTAGGAACTCGTATGAGTACATCTGGCAGTTGTATATTACTAGTTTTTAATCGTCCTTCTTTATCCTGAAAAACGACTACTTCATTTTGATCCACACTGGTTATGTTTAATAAATCATCAATTTCATTTCTGAGCTGATCGAGAGTTGAGTATTTAGATAAATCAGCTTGCTGATGACCTTTACCACGAGAAGATCTTCCATAAATATCCACCATTATATTACTAATGTCTGTTTAAATGTGACGTCGTAGTATATTCATGTACAACTTTGTGGGGTGGTTTTGTTGATTTTGATATAGCATCAAGTACGTTAAGTACTTCTCGACCACATATTGGTGGATCAGTTAATGTTTGTGTTGGTAACGTTGAATACCATATTGGAGTACTTTGATAGCCGCTAATATACTTTAAGAATTCTTTTGGTGGAGCTAGTCCATATGAATCAAAATAAATAATTCCACGTGGATCAATTGCATAAGCGACCCAATGCGTGCCTGGACCAGAGTTTTCATCGAGATTAATAATACCGGTTTCAATGTTATTTGGTTGTTTTGGTAATTGATCGCGCATGAAAACTCCTCTAAAATTTTTTATTTTTAATTTTTTAGCAGCATCTAGTAAATCAAAATTGGACATAGGAGATATCAGTAAACTGTCCCTGGTAATCTTAGGCCTTTTCCGTACCATGAATGTGGAGTCCCTGGTAATCTTAGACCCCTTCCCTTTTTTTTGATTCCCTTTCCTGTTGCTTTCTTTAATGCCATTCCAACAGCGGTTCCAACAGCGCCTAATGCAGCTGCTTTTGCAACAGCTGGGGCTGCAGCGGCTATTAATGCTGGTATTGCTGCAAGAAGTGGAAATATACCACCTGTCTTAATGATGTCTTTAATGGCACCCGCAGAAAGATTAAGTTTTATAACTTTATTTGATTTTTTGGCTTCATTGAAATGCCCGAGTTGACGTTCTGTAAGAGATAATTTATTTGAACCGCTCATCTGATCTTTCTTTAGCGATATTTTTAATCCACAGTTATTTTTTGATGCTGATTGTATCCTTTTAATCTGACCAGGAGTCAGACTAACACTAACGTGATTATACGACATTATAATATTCATAAACGATCTAATTACATGTTTTCTACTGGAGCATCAACGACTCGCATTCGTCCACCAGCACCTTCAAGTAACATCGATTTATCGCTGAGTATGACAGCAATTGCTCTGTAATTGGCAATAACTCCAACATCTCTGTTAACACGAGCTCGAAAATGTATATCGACTACTGACTGTCTGGTTAAATCTAAATGTACTAACGAAAAGTAATAAATCGGATATAAGGTTATAAAATCCAATTGTGATATTTGTAAACCAGTATCAATATTTTGATCACGACCCATGAACGTCATTAATCGATGATATACACGTGCTACATGATTTTGTTCAAAATTCAATAAAATATCTTCAGATGGTTCTTGATGCCCATTTATCCTTAACGAAACCTCGGAAACACCAAGATTATCAAATATCATTAAACTTTTTATCTGATTATCTACACGTGTATTATCCTGAAGCGCAATAAATATATGTCGTGGCGCAGAAACACCTTGCTGAGAAGCTATTTGCCATGTAAATAAACCATTAATATTACTCTGGATAGCATCTGTGGTCATTGTTAACCACGATAATGCTGATTTACCACCTTGATTCATAAAAGCAAGTAGATGTTCTTCTTCAGATATTGTTGGAGTCATCACCGGCATCCATAATGAAAGTTTGGTTAATACTACTTTACCATGAAGTGCAGCAGTTGCAGCAGGATCAACACCAGCGGGATGCCATATTGCATCATCGTCTGTAGCCTTTCGTACGAGTACAACTGTATGTTTAGCTCCAAAAATAACTTTTCTGACATTTCTGCAAAATCCAAATATGTGTGAAAGTGGAATTGCACATGAAAATCTCCTATTACCTTTCAACATTGATCGACGTGTTGCAAATCCTAAATTAAAATCGGAATTAACACTTTGTAATAACGAAAATGAATCAGCAGGCCGTGGTATCATTCCCGCTGGTTGTGGATCGGATGCAGTAACACGCGGTGTTTGTACTAATTTATGCTGCCTGTATTCAGGATAGTCAGTTGTATCCTTCACAAACATCATTGATGGACCAGCTGATCTTGAATAATCGTCGCTGTATCTTGCTAGACCCAATATTGTTGTTGCAACATCAACGTCTTTCTGGATTGATTCAATATTTTTACCATCAATCATATAAGTGGCGCTGTCAAATAACGCCATAATACCATTGTTAACAAAACTAAATCTGTCATCAGCTCCATATGCAGTATTATCCATTTTTAAAATTTCACCTTCAACCTCAATAAAAGCCTCAGCGGGTAAGAAATACCTACTTGTATCCTGAACTTGTAGTTCAATTCGTCCAGGCTGATCTGGAATTCGAGCATCATAAGAATAATATTGATAATCACGCACAGACTCATCTTTAAGTACTGGTGCGTCCATGTCAAATGCGGGATCAGATATGCGCTTGAACATCTTTATTATAATTATTATCGTCTAAAACGAAGACCACTTCGGGAAGTGAGACCACTTCCTGCTATCAGACTAGCGGTTATATTTTTTTCTTTTTCTGACATTGGTACATCAGCCAACTCTGCTAGCTTTTGATTAGCAACTTGATTTATTATTTTACTGACATTTGCAGGCATTACTTCAGTACTAGGTAATTTTACAGGTTGAGGTTTTCGTCGTATTAATCGTGCTAGCCTATCTTTAATCGCTGAAAATGCTTTACTAGCAACATTACCCATAGCACCAATACCTTTTTCACGAACAACATCAATAGCTTTCATACCCAGTTGCTTTGCGATCGGTATTGCTTTTGGGGCTATCCTTCTAAATAGACCCTGAACAACATCACCTAGTCCATCTCCGTAGGTTGTTTTGTATACTGGTAATCGTGAGTTTATTACCCTGACCATAGTTGGTCCACGTTGAGTACTATATACGATCATTTTATTATAGTAATTGTATTTAATTACGTACTCAGTCACTGTAGTAGTCATCGGCAATTTCATTAATAAGAGACTGATAAACATCAACGTCCATGATACCTCCTGTAAATAACCGTCTGCAAATATCAGCTACTTCATTAATTATTTCTGGAGAATTATTACCAGCTCGTTTTCCCCCGATGAGGATTTCTAGTCGATCAACGTCAGAGATAACGTTATTTGGACACGGAGTAAGATCACCTCCAGTAGAGAGACCTTTTCCTTCTTTAACATAATGTCCCTCTTCCCATTTTTGTCTTTTTATTTCTCTATCTCTATCTATCATTTTTTTTCCATTTTTCATTAAATTCAATTATTTCCTTAATTAATTTTTTTTTCTTCTTCTGAATCTGGAATTAAAGTAGTGTTTCCTAATTTACTTAATTCCATTTTATTCCATGTAGATTTAAACAATGGGTGTTTAGCTGTTTGTAACCATTCTTTATTTAATTGATGTCTTATCCTATTTAATTCTTTCTCTTCCCTATTTCTCTGCACTTCTAACGCCCTAGCTGCTTCTATTTCTGTACGCGGTGGTGATAGTGGTAATCCTAATGTTCCAAGTTGTTGTAATGATTGTTGTTCTTCAAGAATTTTCTCTGAGACTGGCGGCAGATATTCTGATTTATCTACTTTTTTTCGTACTCTTCTTGCTGTTCCCTCTCTAATTGGTGGTCGTCGTGGTGTTGGTTGTAATGGCGGTGGTAATGATAATGATGGTTGTTGTGGTAGTGGTGGTGATCGTGGTGGAGTTTGTACACGTGGTGGCGATGATGATTGTTGTTCTTCATACAATTTTTCTCTTTCTTCTCTTTCTAGTTCTACTTCTTTTAATTCTCCTTCCAATATTTCTCTCTGTATAATATCAACGGCACCTTGGTCGAGAACGGATCTTTCATATTTTTTAACATCGTCTTCAAATTTTTTAAACTCAGGTTGATATTTATCAGTAGTTTTGGATATATTTTTTGTAGATCGAAATATAAAAGGAACCCATTTATTTCTTGTAATATCAGGAGTATTCGGATCTAAAAAATGAGTACGATAAACGTATCCTGTACCTGCAAGTTCAATAGGAACCGTTTTAGCAAGAAAAAGACCATAACTGGAAAGTTTGGTTACTGGATTTTTTTCATATTTTCTTTTTGATGTTTTATGTTTTTCCGGTTTATCAAAGAGAGCATTCAAATCACCTTCAATTAATTCTGGTATATCCCTCGGTGACTGAGCAGCAGCAATTTCAACTGGAAGTCCACGTAAAATTCTTTTTGTCTGTTTTGTTCTCTCTGCTATTTTTCCAGTTGCCTCAGCGGTTTTCTCTAAAACAGGAAGAAGAGGTTTAGTTGTCTCTGTAATTGGTTTAAATAATTGTTTTGTATCCTCTTCAAATTCAACATGAGATTCTTGTCGTTCTTGTAATTGTTGTCGACAGCATCACGAACAGGTAAATATTTTCTAATTGCTTCTAGTCGCTCTCGTGCTAATCTAGCTGAATGAGGTTCTCCGATGACAACCATATTAATAATATTTATAATAATTGTTTAAATTACAGCAGCAGGCAGGGTGAACGACAAAAATTGAGTGACCCGCCGAGTAAACTAAACGCATTATAACATAAAAAATAAAAAATCAAAAATAAAATAACAAAAATGAGCTAACATTATCCGTTTTGGTAATAATAAAAGTTAGGAGGTTCGGTTTAACGTTATTGACATTATTTTTTCAGCCCCTGTAGGAACCTTTATTTTTGTAAAATAAGGTCTCAGCCAAGTGGTCTGTTCACCCTGCCTGCTGCTATTTGAAATGCTGTCAGTCCTGGAAACGGACGTTCAGCAGTAAAAACATAAACTCGAAAATACAAGTACTTGTTAACAGTGTTTTCAGTCGGAATCGTAAAATATTGTGTTGTCGTAATATACGTGTCTGTTGTGCTATACAATGTTGTCCAATTAATATCATCATTTGATCCTTCTAATTTCCAATCATAAATTCGACCAACGCTAGGATTTAATCGGCCTCGCAAATGAAATTACCAAATAGCAACTGCAGTGGGACATTTAACTTTGATCCAAAATTTCTCCTTTAGTCGTCCATTCTTGTCTATCAGAGAAAGCGTAATGAGGATAATTTTCAGGATAATATGCTGATGCGTTTACTTCAAACCTAACTCGATTGTCAGTTGCCTTAAACAATATTGGAATATACCCAACATTATTTTTGGTTCGTTTTACAATACTAAACAGACTGTCAACATACGCTTTATTTGTCAGATCGTTAGGGTTAACTGGAACGTAAGTCATTATCTTGTTGGCTTTCCTGTTTATATTCCCTGACATCGGTCCACCGGATTTCTTAAAATATGGGTTATGTTCTTCTTTTAACTGAGCATAACTAATAGCATCAGTGTTATCAGATGGTGGGGTTATTGGTAATCCGGTTATTTTTGAATTTAATATGGACAGGTCACCTGTCATTGTATCGCCGGCTTTGTTAAGCTTATTATCGTCAACAGATTTTAGTTGTGCATAACTTACAGCTTGTGTTTGATTTAAGTTTTTTGGCGGATACGTAGTCTCCAAATTTACAATTTTTTGACATATTGATATTACCTGTAACTGTCCCACCTATTTTATCAAGTTTATTATCATCAACAGATTTTAGTTGTGCACAACTTACAGCTTGTGTTTGATTTAAGTTTTCTGGCGGATATACAATCTCCAAATTTATAAAAAAATTTCCTGACATATTGATGTTACCTGTAACTGTCCCACCTATTTTATCAAGTTTATTATCATCAACATACTTTAACTGCAAATAACTTACCGCTTGAGTTTGATTTAAGTTTGCTGGTGGATACCTGGTCTCTAAATTTATAATTTTTTTCCCTGACATATCTAAGTTACCGCTTAAAGTTCCTCCTGTCAATGATAGTTTATTATTGTCGACTAATTTAAGTTGTGCATAACTAACAGCTTGTGTATTAACGACATTTATTGGTGGATAATCTGTTTCTAAATCTAGTACTCGTTGATTTTACATATACAGGTTTCCCGTCATTGTGTCGCCGGATTTTTTCAAGTAATCTGATAAATCAACCTTATCGTCTGTTATTGTTGTACTTTCAGCCGATGAATCTCCTACTAATGTTCCAAATTTTGTATAATAGCTCAGTATTTATTTATCGTCTGACAATTTTTTTTTTATATAGCATAAAATTGTATAACAATAATGGCAACATCATCGATATTAAATTTTGATACAGAGCGGTTGGTAAAACATAAACATAACAATGAACTTTCAGATTGTCATTATCTTATTGTTGGAAGAACTGGATCGGGGAAAACAAACTTACTTATGAATTTACTTCTAGGAGATAATTTTAACTACGATCGCGTTTATATTTACACGATTAACCCACAGCAAGATAAGTACGAGCTACTTAACAATTATAATAACAAACTTCGTGATGATCTTGAGGCTGGCGAAGATTTTTTTATTATCAAACAACCAGAAGAACTCGTTCCAGTTAATCAACTTGATTCGTCCGAACACAAGATAGTTGTTTTTGATGATATTCCGCTAAACAACGAAGAAAGGAATAAAATAAGATCATATTTTTCACAGTCGCGAAATAAAAAATGTAATTCTATTTATCTCGCCCAAGGTTTTTATAATGATGACAGATTTATTAGGCGAAATTCTGGTTGTTTTATATTATTTCCAGGACTTGACAATGTTGACGTTAGAAATATCGCGAACGAGCAATGTGGTGATGTAACAAAAGATAAATTTATTGAATTATATCATCAAGCAACGGCAAATAAATATGACTTTTTTGTTTGATAAATTAACAAATGATACGAGTAAAATGTTTCGCTGTTGTATTGAAAAATATCTACAATAATTTTTATAGAAAATAGTATATAATTAATGGAAAGACAAGCAAAGTACAGAAAACATATAGAAAATCTAAAAAAACTTGCGCAATCTCAGGCAAAATTTAAGCAGCAAGTACAGCAAGCACGACGTGGTCAAGTGGTTGCAGCAGAAACAACAGCCGCCGCTCTCAAACCAGTTACTGAGGCTTTACTTGGAAAACAACCTGAAACTAAACCAATATCAGAAGAAGAACTTAAAAAATTACAAGAAAAAGGTTTACTCGGACTAGTTAAAGAACAACAAGAAGCAGCTGCTGGAAGAATTATTGCTAGATCTGATGCGGAGAGAAAAAGATTAGCTGAGTTATTTGTAGCAAATATAGCTAATCCTGCTGCAAGACAAACTGAACTAAGAAGGTTGTTGAATAATCCACTGGAACTTCAATAAAGATTAGCAGAAGCAGCAGTAGTTGGACCGATTGAAAGAAGGTTAGAGCAAAAAATGAAAAAATCAGAAGAAATGTTAGAGGATATTTTTGCTGAAGAAAAAGTTAAAAAAGAAGCATGGAGAAAATAACATGGATTAGATGTTCAAGACAAAGAAAGATTTTACTCTAATTTAGAAAATATAAATAACCAAATAGGAGATAATGAGTATAAAACTTTTGATGAAAAATACGGTTTTAAAGCTGTGAGAGTACGAGATGTTAAAAAAGATGATTACAAATCCGAAGAAAAAATTAAAGAGCTAGAAAATATAAAAGAAGTAAGCAAGATACATCTTAACGATGTAAAACTAGAAAATGAAAACTACTACAACAGTATTGATAGATATCGACATTGGATTATTGCTGATCTTTATATCAAAGTTATTAGTAGAATAAAAGAAAACCGATACGAAAATGTTAACCATAATTTGAGTACCGAGGCAAAGAAACTAGATGAAAAACATATGAAGGCTGATACAGTTGTTCCAAAAGATATAGATCCTATTGAAAGACAAACTGAATTAAGTCGATTGGTTGATGATTATAAAGAACTTGATAGAAGATTAACTGAAAAAAAAGGAACTGGAGTTAGAATATTTTCATCGGTTACTGAAATGATTGGCAGAATAATGTTATTGATATCATCAAAAGAAGCTGGAAATGTTGGTGCTGAAATTGACAATGAAATTATTGACGTATTACTTGATAATTTGAGATCAGAAAATTTATTAACATCTGACAAATACGAAACTTTACACCTTGATTTGATATAAGTCAAGGTGATTTAATCGCGGCGATTTAATTTTATAAAAAATATAATAATAAATGTCAGCAACATTGTTACTAGACTCTAGCCAATCTGATAAAGATAGCGCAAATTTTTCAGTAAAATATATTCCGCCAATAGAAATAGATCGTGAAAAACAATATGAAATTGGACTAATTTCCTGTACGTGTTGGAATTCTATGCCTAATGTAAAAACTGGGATTAACGATGATTTTACATTTGCTGTTAGTGATCTATCAATTACCACGTGGAAAAAACTTAAAATTCCACAAGGAGCTTATAATATTACTGATCTAAATAAAATAATAAAAGAATTTATAACAAAAAATGGAAGAGTAGCTGATAATTTTGAGCTAACACCAAACTATAATACTTTACGCGCTAGAATGACATTAAAAAATATATTAGTAAATTTTTTATCACCAACAATATCGCACCACTGATAGGATTTGAAGATAAACATTATATTGCTTATAAAGAACGTGTTACATTTGATGGTATATATCCAGTAAATATAACTGATGTAAACACAATATTGGTAAATTGCTCTATCGCATCTGGATCTTACTCAGCCATAGGTAGTAAAGGACAAACGATATACAGTTTTTCACCAGAAGTTCCACCAGGATCTCTTATGCAAATTGGTCCACGTCAGGTTATATATTATCCGTTTAACGTTGAAAGTCAAATAACAGAAGAAAATATGCAATTGGCAGATCAGTCTGGAAGACAGTTAGATCTTAATAATGAAATTGTTACTTATTATTTACACTTACGAGAACAATAGTAAACATATTTTCTAAGAAAATAAAATTATACAACCTCAGATATAATGAAACGGAGAAAAAAAGTTTATCGAAGAAAAATAGTAGGAGGATTTTTGGGAAATATATTTGCTAAAATTATAGAAAATGCTCCAGGAATAGCTCATAAAGTTGCACCAATTGCACTTGATGCATCAAAAGCTTTTGCCACTGGAGCTGCATCTGCTGCTAGAACTGCTGTTGGACAAAAAATAGCTGATAAAATATAAAGCCCACCGCAAAGCGGTATACCGACAATCAAACAAGCTATTTCAGAAATCGCACCAACAAAAGAAACTCAACGCGCAATGATAACAACGACAAAAAAACTTTTATCACCGGGAGGAGAACAAATTATACAAAAATTAATATCTAAAGTAACAACACCGCAATAATTTTGTATAACCTAATAAATAAAAGAATGTCTGTAAAAAATTATCTCGATTTAGCAGAAATGTATGACACAGATGACACAGTAACAGAATTTGAATATGTTGAATATCTCGATGAAAATTCTAACGAACCTAATAAGGCTGGCCGCAGAACATTTAATACTCGAGACGAGGACGTATTTCTACTTCCTCATAAAGCAATGTTAGAAGTTCGTGGCTGGATTATGACAGCACCTGCTGCACCTGCCGCACCTGACGAAATTGATGTTGGAACAGAAGTAGCTCTTGTAAATAATGGTTGGTGTTTATTTAGAGATACTCGATATCAGCTGGCCAATCAAACTGTCGAAAATATTTCAAATCACTTACAAGTTGCAAGTACAATCTTAAATATTATTTCGTTTTCTGACGATTACTCCAGATCGACTGCAACTAATATGATGTGGTTTAAAGATACTGGAATTGGTACAGCAGGATCTGGAGAATTTATTTTAATAAGAGCATTAGCTGCTGGAGCTAATGCCACTGCAGATGCTGCAATTGTAAGAGGTTTTCTTATCGCTAATGCTACCAATTTTGGTATAGTCCCACCAGCTGCAGCTGCTGATGAAAACGCTACAAGAGTCGCTTACTGCAGCTTGTAACAATATTGGTATAGCCGCACCAGGAGCAGCTGCTGACGGTACTGCAATGTTAGGTTTGATTAATAATTTAGTTAATAACCCGACAGTTAACGTAAAAAATGTACGTTACAAAGCGGGTTATGTTAAGAGAAAGGCACTTGCAGCAGAATCACGTCAAATTACAATGATGCTGCCACTAAGTACAATATATTTGGCTTTTGCAGGGATTATAATAAAGTATTTCGTGGAGTTAAACATACGCTTATTTTAGATCGATCAGATCAAAACGACTGCCTGTTTAGGTCAGTTGGGGCTGATGTACAATTTGTCATAAACAAACTTGCACTATGGATGCCAAGAATAACTCCGTCTATCACTAAAATGGCGGAATTAAATGATATGCTGGAAAAACACACAAACAGAATTTATTTTTAGCAACATAAAATATATCAAACAGCAGTTCCGAATACCACCGACTACACATGGCGAGTCACAACGACACCGACTGAACAAAAGCCACGGCAATTATTTGTTGTATTTCAGAGACAAGCTCGACGTAACAACCTACAACAAAATAATGGAATATTTGATAGCGCTAATGTTAGACGAATATACGCTAGAATAAATTCAAAACAATATCCAGAACGAGCGATAGAATGCAATTTTGCAGATGATGAGAATAAAAACATTACTAGACCGTACATGTATTTACTCGACTCAATGCAAAAATATCAAGATGCTGGAGATGGATCTCAGATATCATTAGAGGAATTTCGTACACTTTATCCGATATTTTATTTCGATGTTAGTAAACATAGCGAGCGACCTGTAGACAGCACAGCTGATATTGAAATTACATGGACGCTCGGAGCAGTTCCAGCTGTACAAATTTACGTATATGCGTTAGTAATAAGCGATAGATTTGTTACAATTGACTCTTTTGGAGGTAAAATGTCAGTACAAGTTTAAAGTGCTTTGCACTTTACTTTAAGTTTAATCTGTAATTGTTATATAATGACAAAATATATTGTAAAAGAAATATATTTAACTGATGGTCAAACTAAAAAATTAGCAGCTGCTGTTGCAAAACAGAGGCAGGTTTCATTAAAGGTCAACCCTAACACCTTAGATACTTTAACAAAATTAATGTTAACCAAAAAACAAGTAAATAAATACGATCGCAAAAAAAACAACCTTTTGTTTTAAATTTAAGTGCTGCATAAATAACAGCAATGGCAAAACAAGGTGGTTTCTTCGGTCCGGCATTATCTGTAATGGCCAGAACGTTAATACCTAAAATTTTGCCAGTGTTAGGTACATTAGGATTAGCAGCAGCGTCTGGAGCAGTATCTGGCGCAACGAAAAAGGCAGTTGAAGGTCATGGAATCGTTCGCGGTGGTATTGTTGGCAGTGGTATAAAGAAAATTTTCGTATGAATATCGATGGTAATAATTTTATATGACTGATAAATATAATGCCAAAACGAAAAACAGCAAAAAGAAAGACGACGAAAAAAAAGACACGACAGAGACGAAAAGGTGGATTTATTCCAATAGCCCCGTTACTAGCAGGATTGGCGGGAAGTCTATTGCCAAATCTGTTAGGAGTAGGACGAGGACTAATGTTGCCAGGAACAAGGAGATGAAGTCTGCTTTAAGTAATTTTGATATACTTGACAAACTAAAAAAGTAAAAAATTTCAGTGGAGTTTATTCTAAAGATGAACTTATCGCGATTCCAGAGACGCTGGGTTCGTGCGTTATAAATATACAAGATTTTAATGACGGATCTGGCACACATTGGGTAGCTGTTTTTGATAACAATCATTTTGACTCGTTCGGAATTCCACCAAGTGACGCAGTAAAAAAATATATGAGTAAAACTCAAGATACGAAGTCTCTTACGAAAATAATAAATTATTCGTCTAATCAAATTCAACCAGTTGGAACTTCTGCTTGTGGATATTATTGCGTAATGTTTATTAAACAGATGATTGAAAATCCAGATTTTTAAAGCTTATTTTACAATTTGACAAACAACTTTCTCACGCTAATGATGAGATTGCATTAAATTTTATCTAAACTCACTGATATACAATGTCAACATATTGTCTCAAGTGTAAAACTAAAACAGAAAATAAAGACGAAAAAAGGGAAAAAACAAAAATGATAGAATAACGCTGAAAAGTATTTGTGAAATCTGTGGAAGAAGAAAAAGTATGTTTTTACCAAAAACAAAGTTGTCCGGAGCGGGTTACCCTGACAACGTCAGGGAGATTATTTTAGTAGACGACTGAAAAATTTGTCAGTTATAAAATAAATAATGACATGTGAGTGCGATTGTGATAGAGATTTATGTCTCGAGCAAAATAAAATTGTTACATATTGTCAGAAATGTAAAAACAGAGAAATAATTGGAACAGGTATAGATATACATAAATTAATTGGCCAATTGCCGAAACCGAAAGGCGGTTGGACATTGCCAGGCTATAAATATACTGGACCTTATAATCCTCTTGATGAACAACTTGACGAAAACGATAATCCACTGCCAGGACAAAAGCCTTACAATCAAGTTGACGCAATAGCAATGCGCCATGATATCTGCTACAGAGATATTGAACCTCCAGACAGCGAACAAAATAAACACAGCTGCGATAAAGTAATGTTAGACGAATTTTGTGATATGAAACCTGTAAATATGCGAGAACGTGTTGACCGAAGGCTGGTCCAGGGTTTTATTGGAGCAAAATATAAATTAGGTCTCGGTAAAAAAGAATTATATGATGATCTTGCCTTAGAGCTACACAGACCTAAAAGAAAAAGTTTCCGCGACGTAAAGTTGTCGCAAATGCCGTTGATGACATCTGGGCGATAGATTTAGTTGATGTTTCAAATCTAGCTCAGTATAATGATAACAAGAGATATCTTTTTAATGTTGTAGATGTTTTTAGCAAATACGCGTTTAGTATACCCGTTTCAGATAAAACAGGGACATCGATGACTGATGCGCTAAAACAAATTATTGTTAACACAGAAAGAAAACCAAATAGAATCTGGACTGATCATGGAGCAGAATTTTTTTATAAAAAATTTGAACAGTTTTTAGAGCAAAATAACATTAAAAAATATGTTACAGGAAATGAGGGAAAAAGCGTCATCGTTGAAAGATTTAATCGCATGATTCAACGAAAAAATCCACAAGTATTTGACAGCTAAAAATACGAGTAAATATATTGACTATTTACAGAAAATTGTTGACGAGTATAATAACACGAAACACAGATCCATTTCGCTAGGCAAAAGTAAAATGTCGCCAAACGACGCGATTGCAAATCCAATATTAGCAAACGAAAATATGTACAGCAGACATAAATTTAAAGTTGGTGATAAAGTTAGAATTTCTTTGACGAAAAAAAAACATTTGAAAAAGGATATACTCATAATTGGAGCGAAGAAGTATTTGTTGTTGATAAAGTACTTTTAACAATACCAGTTACATACTCGTTGAAAGATTTATTAGGTGAGCCTATAACTGGCTTGAACTTCAGAAAACAGAACAAGATATATTTGTTATTGAAAACGTTATTAAAAAGCGCGGCAACAAAAGTTTAGTCAAATGGCGTGGATATGGCGATAAATTTAAAAGCTGGGTACCAACTCAGTCGATTTCATCGATCGAATAATAATATTATAAATTTCTTCGTATTTTATTAATACTGATTTACATTTTACTGGTTTACATAAAGAAATTAAATATAATTTTCTTGTTTCATCAACTGGCATTAAATTAAATATTTTAACAAAAATAAAATCGTATTTTATATTTCTTTGTTGTCCAGTTATTTTTACGTTTAAAAAGGGTTTTATAAGTTGCCAAAATATTTGATGCTCGGCAACAGTAAAATTAAATTTTATTATTTTTTCAGTAATATGGTACTTAACACCATATCGCCCATTTGTTGGTCTGCTTAAATTTTTTTTTATTAACAACAACATCATCATCTTCTTCATCATAGTTATGTAAAATATCTTTTTCAGTATAACCAGAAAATCTGTCATTATTAATATTTTCTAATGTAAAATTTGAAACTGAAACAAAATCTCCCGAATATAGTTTAGCCAGTCTCTCAATTATGCTCATTATTATAATAATCTTTTATCTAATTAATAAATAATAAGATGTTCGGAGAAATAAAATATCATCAAAGAGTTAATATATTAAATCACAAAGAATTAGCTGTGGCAATTTGAAATCGTTTGTTGGGAAACAATTTTTATTTTGTTGATGTTATGATAACATTAGACGAATCTAACAAATTTTTATTAACAGCAGCTGACAATATAAAACTCGATACAAATAAAATGATGACATTACAATTTAATCGCGACGATGTAATGGAATTTAGTCATAACTGTCTCACTCGAAATGATATAGAAAATATCATTAGTTATCGTATTTAAAACTAAATCTATCAAATGTTAACATTGACGTTGCTGATTTTGTTACATTATCAGCTACAAATTTTACTGCACGTGTATTAATTTTATGATATTTTGCCGCAGATGCCATTGATCTAAATTTCATTTCTTCTCCAGTTTCTAAATTTATTGAAATAACTGATCTTTTTGGATTTTTAAAATTGGAACCGTATAACCAGCTCCACGTTTGGCGTTTTCTTTTGGCGTAACCAAATCTAAATTTTCCAAACGATTATCTTTTTTAATACCATTTTTATGATCAACAACTAAACCATAAGGTATTAGTCCGTTAAAAGTTTCAAATACAAAACGGTGTGACATATAACTAACACAATTAGTTTTAGTTCCACGTACATTAATATTAAGATATCCATTTTTATCTAAATTTCCAACAACATTTTTTGTTTTTCTCTTTCGTATAATTCCTCTATCATTTGCCTCGTATAAATCAAATACTGGGTGAGGTTGAAATTCATTTTGTAAATCTAAATTTTCAATATTATCATCAGCAATTGCGCCATTTTTTCTATATACTCGTTGTCCTTCTGGAATATCACCGCGAAACAAAGTATAAATAAAATCTTTTCTAAACATTTCAATTCTTTCCACATTATCTCCTTTTACTGAAATTAACATACCAGCTGGTGTTGATGATATGCCAACAGATTTTTTAGATTTTATATTGATAACAGAACCTAATGCATTTGCAGCGTATAAGTTGTATTTCGGATGTACATGATAAAATTCTTGCTCTTCCGCTGTCATATCGATATATCTCAAAATTTCTGTCATTATACTATAAGGTTTTTCATATCTCTAATTAGGAATGTTAAAAAATTCAATTAAATATAAAATATTACTATATATAATGTTAAAATTGCGAGATATTGCTAAAAAGAGCATTATCAAATCAGAAAAAAATTACTTCAGCATTTTCTGGTTATGATAATAGTTACAAACTTGATGATCAAAATATTTTAGCAAATTTTAGCTCCACAAATTTATTTCATCTTTTGCAACCAGTTATAGCTCAAGAACTTGCGGCTCATAAAAGTATCAAACTAATAGTACAATATCATACGATTTTATCAAAGTTACACGCAGTTGAAGATATACTTGATGTAATTTTTGAAACAAAAAGTTTTGACAGCGAAATTTCGGAACCATATTTAACAGCAAAATCGAGAAAAATATTAACTGGAACAAACATTGCCATGGTCGCCGATGAAATACATCAAGAAATAAAAAAAAATTAGAAGAATTTACTGCATCAGGGTCGGGTTGGAAATTTGAAATGATAAAAGAAGTTTTATTTCACACAGCAAAATATAACGTATTTCGCGGTAGTTTGTACGTCGATCTCCCTCAAAAAATTAAAAACAAAAAATGCTGTATAAATGTCAAAAACGATGATAACAGATGTTTTCAATGGTCAATTTTATCTGCAAAACATTCTCAGTGTGATCACTCCGGCAGAATTGAAAAGTATTTGCCATACAAAGACGAACTAAATTGTTTAGGAATAACTTTTCCAGTAGCAGAAAATCATATACTAAAGTTTGAAAAACAAAACAGTATCTCAGTAAATGTTTTCGGATTAGATGAGCGAGAAAACGTTTACCCGAGATTTAACTCAGAAAATGCTACACAAGATACAATAAATTTATTATTTTATTAGGGACATTATTGTTGGATAAAAGACTTTAACGGCCTAGTTGGCAGACAGTACAGTAAAAATAAAAATAAAAAATATTTCTGCTACCGTTGTTTACAAGGTTTTTCTAGCGATGAAAGACTGCAGGAGCATCTCAAATACTGTGTCAATGTTCAAAGAATAAGTATGCCTAGCGAAAAAGAAAAAATATTAAAATTTAAGAATTATGATCATAAACTAAATATTCCTTTTGTTATTTACGCTGATTTCGAGTGTCTACTCGTTCCTGTGGTTGGAGCAGAAAATAATCCGAATAAATCAAGTACTAGAAAAATACAACAACATATTCCTTGCGGAGTAGCTTATAAAGTAGTTTGTTGCGCTAACGATAAATTTTCAACTCCGATAAAGTTATATAGAGGTGAAAATCCTGGCGTATGGCTATTAAAAAATTTAATAGACGAAGTTAATAAAATTTCTAACAGATTATTTAAAAAGCTCCGATGAAAATAACGTCTAAACAACAACTCGATTTCGATGAGGCAGTTAATTGTCATGTTTGTGAAAAGTTACTGGTAGACTCCAACGGAGTCCGCGATAAGGTGCGAGATCATTGCCATTTGACCGGCCAATATCGTAGAGCTGCTCATAATAGTTGTAATTTAAAATTTCATGGTCCAGATTTTATTCCCATAGTTTTACATAACTTTCGTGGCTATGACAGTCATATCATTGTAGAAGCTTTTGGTGATGAAAATATTAAAGCTAAACTAAAATTAAATAACGTAATAAAATGTATTCCAAATAATTTTGAAAAGTATATGTCGGTGACGCTCGGTAAATTACGTTTTATTGACAGTCTGCAATTTACATTAGTATCATGAAAATATTTTGTAAAAAATGCTGTAAAAGCTGGTAGCAGTTTTGATAATATGCGAAGTTGCTTTGGTGAGAACTATATCGATTTGACAAAAAAAAGGTATCTTTCCGTACGAGTATCTCGAGGATTGGAGTAGATTTGATGAAACTTCTCTTCCCGATAAATTTTACTCGCAACTCAAAAACAAAAATATCACAGATCACGAATACAAATATGCACAAGATATTTGGAATAAATTTAGTTGTAAAACATTTGGTGATTATCACGATTTATATTTGAAAACAGATGTATTATTACTAGCAGATGTTTTTGAGAGTTTTCGTCGGGTAAGCTACAGCAATTATGGATTAGACTCCTGTTGGTATTATTCCTCCCCAGGATTGTCTTGGGACGCTCTCCTAAAAACAAGCAAAATAGAACTGGATCTCCTGACAGATGTCAATATGTTTAACTTTATTGAAAAAGGTATCAGAGGCGGAATTAGCGTTATAACAAAGAAATATGCAGTAGCTAATAACAAATATCTGAAAAATTATGATAAAAATCTCGCATCTAATCATATTATCTATCTATTATAATTCAATTATATATTATATTTATTTATTATAATGCCGTGTAGTGGATTTCATTGGATAACTCCAGATCAATTTCTTAAAGAAACTGAAAAAGATTTACCTAGAAAAATTAATACGATTTTTCCGATATTTCATATTTTTTGAAGTTGATCTAGATTATCCTAGTTCGTTACATGATCTACATAACGATTATCCGTTTTGTGCAGAGTCAATGATGATTAATTATAGTTTATTATCGCCTGAACAACGAGCAACGACAACAGCAAAAATTCGATTGTTAATAAGTTAGTTCCAAATTTGTTAAATAAAAGAAATTACGTTATGCATTACAAAAATTTAAAACAAGCAGTAGATGCTGGACTAATTCTGAGAAAAGTCCATCGCGTGCTAAAGTTTAATCAGTCGAGGTGGATGGCAGATTACATTGATGTAAATACGAAACGTCGTGCTGTGGCTAAAACCGAATTTGAGAAAAACTTTTCAAGTTAATGAACAACTCGGTGTTTGGTAAGACGATGGAAAATATTCGAAAAAGAGTCTCGATAGAAATTGTTAATGACATAAATCGCAGAAATAAATTAGTTAACTTTGATGGTTTTGTTAGTATGAAAATATTTAATGAAAATCTTGTTGCAATACAACGACGAAAGACAAATTTAAAGTTAAATAAACCGATTTATGTTGGTGCAGCTGTACTTGATATATCAAAGTGGCTAATGTACGATTTTCACTTTAATTTTACCAAAACGCAGTGGCCAGATTCGGAGTTGCTATTTACTGATACAGATTCGCTAGTTTATAATATAAAATATGAAGATATTTATCAGGATATTTAAAATAATAAAAATCTGTTCGATTTATCAGATTCTCCAGCATGTAGTGGATTTCAAGATAATTCGAATAAGAAAGTTATTGGAAAAATGAAAGATAAATTTATGTTTACACCGCTTATCGAATTTGTTGGTCTTCGAAGCAAGATGTATTCATTATTATCTGATGCGATCAAGAAAGAGGATAAGGAAACTAAAAAGTTAAAAGGTATTAAGAAAAATGTTGTAAAAAATGAAATTAAACATAGTGATTATATCAATGTCCTTAGAACTTCTGCTTCACATTTCTCTACCATGTGTATATTTAGATCACACAAGCATAATGTTACCACAAATAGAATAATAAAACGTGGATTAACTAATTTCGATGATAAAAGATATTGCAGGGATGGAATTAACACACTAGCACTTGGACATGATGCAAGTAATTTTGTCTAAACAGCAGAAATAATGTTTGAAAATTTAACATTAGTCGATGGTGTTAATAGCAAAATCAAAAAAATAATGGTCAATAACCAGCAATTATCATTTGAATTTATCGATGAAATTTCAGGTATTTGTTTTAGTAAATTTGACAGAATCAAACCCTCCCTTATCAAATCAGACGATAGCAAATATTTTAATTATCTCGAAAGTTTGCGAGACGAGCTTGCACTAAAATATGACAATTTTCATGACCCAATCAGCCAACAACAATACACTAAAATTAACATAGACTTAGATAGGTCGAAGGTTTTTGTAAAAGGTAGTAAGTATCTTCTCAGTAAGATAGCGTTGAAAGAACTATTTGAATGTCGTCGAAAAGTAACCGGTATAATTAAATTTTATTTGTAGAATCATGACAGTACATTATACTTAATAGCGAGTGTTGATATTCTAGTGATAGGCGATGAAATTCTTTAAAAAATTACTGTCTTTCTTCCTTGTATTTTTGTTTACGAGATAGGTTTCATCATTTTTTTTACAATAAAATGTTTGATCCATGGAAACAGATAAAAGTGTCTCGAATCCTCATTCACATACTACTTAATATTCTGTGAAAATATATTAAAACAATGTTTTTTCATGTACGAGTAAATGATAAAATACTTTGGTTGATGAAAAATAAATTGCAGTCTATATCCGAGCACTGTTTCCTTTGTTAGCCCACTAAGAATGAACATTTGCCATTGCTGTGAATAAAAATAAATCAGAGCGTCATAATATATTGCATGACCACACGGAATTTCTATAATAACTAGATCATGTAATCATTTTGAAAAATAGGGAATTTCTAATGGATTTTCCTAAAATATAACGCCAAAATCAGATCATTTGTAATGGATTTTCCTAAACGCCTACTGGAATCAAGGTCAAAGATATTTGTAATGGATTTTCCTAAACGCCTACACGAATCAAGGTTAAAAGTAGGTAATTTGTAATGGATTTTCCTAAACGCCTACTGGAATCAAGGTTATTTGCGATATATTTTTCCAGAATAATAATATAAAAAGCAGTTAGAATTTTCTTCACAGCCATTCTGTTATAGGATTTTATAAACAAGGTAAGTAAAAATATTTTTCTAACATATTTTTGATAAAACAGAAAGTTTTGGAGGGGTCTCGGAGATAGGAACCTTGCTTACGTACACTGTAGATGTTTAGAAATATCATTATCAAATAAAATATCAACCATATTGTCAATAACTGTCATCACATCATCTGCCCAACCCGCTATTCGCTCATCGTTTTCAGTTGCGAATAACCATATTGATCCATATTTTGGTGAGATATGGTAACCAACTTTTTTAATACAATCGCTTATTATTTTAGGTTTTATACCAGTATAGCTTGAGGCTGCTCTAATCGAATTAAATCTCTTACAAAATTTGTTTGTCAGATCAAATCCAACATGTCGGATTGAATGACAGAAGGACATTATATGTAATATTTCATTTGTTTAATATGAAAAAATCTATTGGTCTGGGATCATCATTCCAATTTTTGGTAGGGGGTGGGGGTTTCTGGTCTAGAATCCCATTTTGGATTAGGATCATCATATATCTTTACTACTCTCATATCAATCATATCAAGCCATCCACGGAAAACCATTGGTCGGGTAGGTAGAGCGTTTATTTAGCCAATTATGCTCGGGCAAACCCGTGGGTTGTTTTTGCCGTTTTGCTAGCTTTTCAGCGTCTACTTCACACTTCCAATAACCACGAGGATTGTAGCATATTGTGGATAAAGTCACCTCGGAAACTAAACTTTTTTTCTTCATGTTTGTTTCGTTTATTATATCAATATATTTTACTTCCACTGGATGAACTTTTTCCACCGCCATGAAGTGGCGACCATGATCATAAGAGCTGTAGGAGCATTTCCAAGTGGACTTTGTCCACCGAGCACAATCTAGACCTTCATACCGCCTCTGATCCATCGAGCGATTCTTTTTCCGATACCTGGTCTTGCGATTGCATTAAAGTCATGGATGAGATCTATATAAGAATTTTAATAAGCGTGGATATCACTTGATGTTTGATACGCGAGATCACGTCGGTAATATGCAGCATCGACGCTTTTTATTGATTTTTCTCCAGGCTTAGGGCGATTGTTAAAGTCAAGTCGTATATCCATCCGTGTACCAGACCCGCAATAATTATACTAGATCCGCGCGGGGGGGGGGGATAAAAATGTTTTTCACGAGGTTATTTGCTCCATGATGCACCGGGCAGCTTTGTTAATATAGCAGCGATTTCACTGACTACGACTTAGTTTAAATAAAAGTGAACTTCTTTGCTCAATACCGAACACAGTTTTTGTGATCGCAGCTTTACCATTACATGTTTGAAATCGAGTTGGATTTGCTTACGAGTTTTCATGCGGTATCACACGCAATATGAAGGCATTATTGTGTTATACAAAACTAACGCTAAACATGGCATCACGAAAGAGAAAAGTCTCTGATTTGATAAGCTCCACTTTTAATGCCATTGACATCCCCGCCACCCAAAGCATTAATCATTGGCCATACTGGATCCGGGAGAAATGTTGTTGAATCTGCTCATGAGATGACCAACACGGGATGGCATATACACCCATGCTATTATGTACTCGGAGATTTCACGGAATTACTTCAGTCGCCGCCAAGAAGCAAATCATCAGCATTCATTTGTTATTCACAACTGATGAAATTCCTACCACTGACGACTTGGATCTGAGTAGAATACTAGAATTATCCCCGTGTGGTTGACATAAACACAACTTAATCAGTTTAATACGGCCAAACAAAAGAATACATTGGTGAAATTAAAGATAATCCAAATCATAGGTGACACAAATGCCAAAGGAAAAACAAAACAACAGTGGAACATTTTGATTCCTGGCAGCTATTCCAGTGTTGCTATTGGCTGCGGCTTCCGCAGTTACAAAGGCAGCTGCGTTAGAGGCAGTCGGACCCGCATCCGGGATGACTTTGATAAAGGCTTCTAGCTGGAAAATTTGCATAGTTTCTCGTAAATAAATGAACAGTGGAAATCGTCCTTAAATACACCAGATACGTTCTGGCAAAGGCCTTCTATTACCGGCTAAAAATCCCAAAAGACCGCTTTGTTAACCAATATTTGACTTGCTCGCGATGACAAAGTCTGTCGAGTATTTTGAGCGGCTTTTACGCGGAATGAACTTACTTCATGATTCCACGCATGCAGGGAACCAGCATCATTATCCTGGATTCATCAACAGAAACTGGCACTCATAGGGACGCATACATTGGCAACTATTTTATATTTGCTCGTATGGGCTTGAACTACCATGTGAAACTGTCAATTATTTAACCCGAAGCTGACGAAGTCGTCTACCACTTTTTAATTCCACTCGGACGTTGAAAACTCGGCTCGACGGGCCAATATGTGGACATCTTGTCATATCATTGGGTGCACTCGAAAGTTCACCAACGCCAGCCGCGCTTCTTGATTTTTACATTTTCACTTAGAAAGTATGCTTAATAGTAAATGAAATGCCTTTAAATTTTTACCGATGCTATGCAGTCCTACGCAGTGCTGATGTGCATCGGAGTATGTTTGCCACCAAAGCAGATTTGACTGAGTTTAACTGCCTGGTTGATGTCTACCTTAACCCGAGGGATCTTATGATTTTCCAGGATCAATCTGGAGAACTTCAAACGCTTAACATGGACATTCAAGATGTTGTTATAAAGCTGTTAGGCGCCATCGCAAAAAACCTGGCGGAAATGAAGGTAATCCGGGAAATCAGAGGGGCTGGCTTGTAGGTTACCTATGTTAAAAACTATTTTGTCAGGTATCTCTATCTTATGTGTATTAATTTACATGATTCTAGATTGAAAAGATCATTTAGTAAATAAGATATTAAATACTAATATTCTTAATAGTTGTAGGTTTGTTTGTAAGATGAGATAATTCTTGTAAACATATTCATAATTTCAAAGATAATGAGATGTACTTTTATTGAAGTAAAAACGTTGATGAGTTCAGTACAGGTCATGGGATTCCATCAAGAGAAATCCAATTGACCTAATTTCTGATTGGCTAGCTGCTAAAGTACTTGACCTTGTTTAGAGTTAGAGTGATTTCAAAATTCTATGATGAGCCTCGTTCATTTTTCTGTATTGCGCCTCAGTTCTGTATATAAAGTATGATTTACTGGAAATTAGGGTGTTCTAGGAGTAACATCAGTTTTGAAAAACATTTATTTATGTTTAATTGAGAGGAATAATTTATTTAATATAATGATTCATTGGAATTATAAAGTACTTGGATTTTCTGATTTAATAGCTGTTTAGGAATTATTGTGAATTCATTTAAAGACGTTTTGTGATTATATCATTGATTTATTAATACTAGTGATACATCAATACAGTAGTGAACTTCATTTGGATTTCTACTGGATCTCATGGATTACTCGATACGTTTGGACTTGTGATAAAATCCTTATGACTAATTAGGATTTCATTCGCCATTCTGAACAAGTTATTTTTTTACTTTTCACTTTCTATGTTATGGAAATAAATTATATTTTGAATTTTACAAAACTTGGTGGATTTCACTCTTTTTTGTTATTTAGTTTAAGACCATAGATCGTAACAATGTCGAAAAAAATACGAATCAAAGTTTTAAAAATAATCTGGTGATGAAATGAGTGGAGACCTTATTATGAACGGAAATCTCATTCAACCGATTCAAGAAACCATCGATGATACTGACACTGCAACAAAGCAATACGTAAATGAGAATAAGTGATATCAAAGTCTTGGCTGGTAACACCAAATTATTAATAATTGCAACGGTGAATGAGCCACAAAAATCATAACTCTACTATTTTGATCTATCATACCTAATAATTAATGTTTTATCTCAGAGGTGTATTTAGACTTGTTCCTGATAGACCTGATATTATTCGTTATAGTGTACACGTTTGCTGTGAAATTGTGGTCTCTTATTATTCGATTAGAAGAAGATTATAAAACTCCTTACATTAAAATATTAAATTCTATGGATTCTTTATTCTGGACAGATCTGAATGACAAGCCAATTTAATCCTTTTCGGTTGTAGGCTCGATTAAGATCAATAAGCGCGAAAGAATAGAGATACCTATGTTAAATACTGTGGTCAAAGCGGTATTAACTGTCTTTGGCGTTTATGTTTGACATTAAATGTATTACTACACATAAGTGATGGATTCGGACCGCAATGCGAGATTGCGTCATTTGCCGACGGGATTTTGGATCGTCTAACGAGTGATTTTGTTCCAATTGTCAAATCATATTTGCGTGAAAATAGTGTTAACCAACTATCGTATACATTGAAATACTGTTAAGAGCCAAATAGAAATAAATAATTGGGTCAACCCTAATGTACAAATACCAACTCGAAGTCAACTTGAAATCATTGCATTAGCACGCAAGAAAGATCAGTCGCAGAATGCACAACCAGGCATGAATTTAAGGATTGTTTCTATAACGAAGAAGTGGACTTCGTCGACAAATCCAACTGGTTGCATTCCCCGTTGATTATGTTGCATTAACATTAACTTAACGAAGAAGAGAAAATTGTGTTGTTCATCAAGGACGCACTTGTCCGTGTAACAGTTTTTTGGGAGAAGACGATAACAATCGTTTAAAAAACTATTAATTGACGTAACCCGTGTGGTTTAATATGAACGTAATGCCAGGCCTTAACAACGCACAATCGAAATTTAAATATTCCACTGAAAGATATTTGCTGTGATTGTATGACAGTTGTACCAGTAACAAAGAATAATTGGTTAGAATCGCATGGGCGTGTTGCACCTGTACAGGGACAGCCTGTCGAGCAATTATACTTCGCGATTACATTATTAATAGAAGAATTATGATGGACCCTCAATGTTACCTACATGAGAATATATTCGAATAGGAATAACAACAAAATCGCCATGATAACTGCGCTACCCGTAAAATGCAAACGTGTGTGTATGGCCGTTGATGATATTTGTCGAATAATCGCGGCAACAACCAATGGCCTTGGTGTTGCTGAAATTTGAATCACGGCAACCACCATAGGTATACCAGTCGGAATTGTTTTCGGAGCTATATCAATAACAATGGGTGTCTCAGATGATGCTGATAAAAAATTTCGATACGAATACATTCACGAATACGTATCTATTCAGACCTTAGCGCGACGGCTCAATGTAGTCGCGGGCCAATTAGTCAACTCTACTGAAATTCTATCGTAGATAAAACAGCATATATGAGTTCGAAATTGTGCTGGTAGAAATGGAAAACCACCGACGTCTCTGCATACAGACATGGAACCGGGGCGCTAGCGAACATAAACAGGTAAATGAGTTACAGGCAATGCAAATCAAGTAACTATTTTCTAGTGTATATCAACCAGTATGCCAGCAATTTTTGTCAGTTCATTAGCCTGACTGTGTCATCTAGTATAATAACTTCAGTTGTGCGCACACTCGGAAAGGTTCACCATGGGTTCGTATGCACTTGCGCAAATTATACACTGGCGTGTGACGAGGGGGTAAAAGTAGTAAGGTCATGGGGTATATAGAAGGCCTACACCCATATGAGTTAGCGGGTGTCGAAAACGCTTATTATGACACTACTGGGGTTCTCCTTGGGTTCTTTCTCAAATATAATGGCTGCCATATATAGTCTGTCAGGTGCTGAAAAGTGGTATTAAATCCATAAAACGCACTCTGATCAAATTTTGATTAAACATGGTAAATAGACTCGAACCATCGAGATCCTGGACTGGATGGGTTCCTCACGTATTATATAATCATGATATGATTCTTTGTCTGACTGGCAGAACTTATCAACCCTTAAGCGACTGTGTTTCTGGTAAAGTTGGTAAACAGTCTTATAGCATGAAGATATTCAATCAGTTTTATTATGAGTAATATCTGCGCACATGAGTGAGGTTATAATGAGAAACGACAAACACTTTGCATATTCTGCCATCTGTGTTATTATCCACTTCAGCTTCTGTGGTGGTGAGAGTTCCTCAAAGAGAGAACAATGTTAAGGCAAGAAATATTACTAGACACTAAAGATGTTAATGCGACCTCAAGCTGGAGCATCAGAATATGTGTGGTAAGCATTTGGGCGAACATCCAAAAACATGTCGCCCAGGATATGCCAGTATGTCACATAAAAATCCAATTTGTAAGATTATTACATTTAGAGTGATTTCCCCATTTTTGCAACTTGTATTGACCTCATCACTCTTTTATGTCCAGATAATATTTCCTGTACATGTTGAGATATAGTCATGAACATTCAGATACATTTGTATTATTACTCATTAGAGTTAGTTATGAACGAGTTTTGTCCCATAAAATATATATAAAAAATATGTTTCTCCTGTCATACTTTACTGTCTGTGACATAAAATTTGTATCTAAAGCGACCTCATCTTATTCGTTTTCCAGTAGGTGTTCCGTAAGCACATGCTTATAGATGGATCAAGTGTTCGCCTTTTTTCCACCGAATAGTGTCACTTGTAATGTATTCGACTGCAATGAAACAATGGCCTGTAATTTAAAGACACCTATATATTTTATAAGAAATTTAAGATCTGTACCCGCTCAGGTCAGTCATGTTTGGCTGCCTCAATGTGTAATAGAGAACGGCATTGAACTCCATTTCCTCAGGATGTTATAGCCAGTAATGCATTACAAGTGTCGTTGTTGTTGTTGCAGGGTTTAACGCCATCTTTCAGTACAAGATAGGCTATATATGGCGGTCAGTATAAATGGGAGGGGAAGAACCTGGGAAAACCCCGGAAAGAACCACCACGAGAAACTACTGGCAAGCTTTCTCACGTACTCACACTGACCGAGCCCGAGACTCGAACCAACGCAGACAGAAGAGAGATGGCAGTGATCCGTAACGGTGAGCGCTTTAGACCACTCGGCTACTTGGGGCCCCAAAAGTGTCGTTAAAGCAAACTAACCAATTTTTACACACACACACACACACACACACACACGAATTTAAATTTATTAAAGTAAATATGCATTTCTATTCTTTGCAGAATCACTACCTCTGAATCAAATTTCATTACTACTCGAATAATTTACTACAATATGAGACTGCCACAAAATATCAGTTTAGGCAGATATTTTGGAGAAGAAAAATTGTTAGATCTCCCACATTAAGATTTGAACGTTTTTCCTATATTTTAAATAATTTTTTTAATACTTTTTTTATGATTAGCATCTATTTTTATATTTGACACTAAATATTTAGCTTTTGTGGAAATAATATATCTTCTTGAGAAACGTTAGGACGTTACTCATCTTTACCATTTTGCTACTTTTTACAGTTATTGATGTCACACACACACACACACACACACACACACACACACACATGCATACATATACATACATACATACATAGAGAGTTTTGTACTTAGAAATAAGGATGTCACTTACAAGGGAAAGGTAAAGACTCAAAGAGATCCTAACATAACCTGTTATCTTCTGTTTCAGTGTTTTACAATTATCTATCTATCTATCTATCTATCTATCTATCTATCTATCTATCTACCTACCCACCTACCTACCTACCTATCTATCTATCTATCTATCTATCTATCTATCTATCTATCTATCTATCTATCTATCTATTGTGCAAGTAACAGAGACTGGAGCTGTGCAAGTAATGGAGACTGGAGCTGCAGTGACGTTGTGGTTGCTCACGCCCGAAATGGTGGGGGTTCGAATACTACCATTGGATTAAACCGGGTCAGCTAATGCGATATGTCACTTTACACCAATTGCCCCAGCACTTAAAATAACCTACTAATTTTTCTGTGCCGTAAAACACCAGGCCATACTAAACTATCTCCTAACAAGGAGACACAAAGAGCTACAGATTTGAACAGAGGCTAAATGCTAACGAAAATTCCTTTTTAATGGCTGTAAACTACCAGAACAGATTTTCATAAACATTTGGGTGTCAACGTGACAGTGGTCTGTGCCAAAACTGTTATCTGCACCTATTTAGTCCATAACTACATACATACTTACACCCAAATACATTTTTTAGTTAATTCCTTAAAAAGCTTTCTTATTCTCTCCAAAGTTTAATGTTTAGTACTTTAGGCAGATAAGATTTTTTAAAGAAAAATATAAGATAATCCAACACTGCCTATTAAAATGCATACAAGACGTAAGTGCTGGTTGCTTGCTTCCTTATGTTTATATTTATTTTATGGTACTTTCCGCACTTTGGTTGACTATATCATGTCACGGTAACTCAATGCCTTTCCCAAAGACACATTTTTAATTACATCCACAAACACGGATACAAGTCAAGTGACATTTTCATTCTTACCATATTATTTCTATGAACTGTTTTAACTTTGTACGTCTCCGTATTTCTGAAAATTTTGCGTTTTGCTAAATTAACAACTCTAAACTTTTTTGAACATAAATTTCATATAGACAGATATGTGATACTATCTTTTATGACAGTTATGAAGTCTAATTATCTTGGTCAGTTACTCTAGTTGACATAGATTACTACATGTATACTTATTTAATCATTGATAAAAGTTCTAATTAGATAAATAGAAATATAAGTAAATACTACAGTATGCATGCATGCATGTTTAGCGTTATATTTTTTATATTGGTTTTGTTTCAAGTCTAATTCTACCACTTCAACAATAGTGTAAAGCAGAAATCTACTTTAAGCCATGGTAATAACTTTGTACAGAGTTTGAATACCTGGTGAGTGGATGTCGATTGCCTACCTCCGTTTAGGATTGCGTCAGGCATTTTTATGTCTACAACATAACATTGGTTAGAATAATCATAATAGAAATAGGTTGGGGGAGGAATCCGGAGATATGGGTAATTAGGGGTGTGGTTCTGAACAAATAGGTAAGAGGGCCTGCAGGATGTAGCCTATATCAGGGACCCAGAGGTGAGATCACCGGAAAATCCCGCAATTCAAACGTTTTCAGAGTTAATCCACATTAATGTAAATCAAACTTCCTCTTGGAAACATATTTTTTTCATTTTTTTAAATCATAGAATTGTCTTTAATTTTACTTCGATTTCTTTGATTCTTTAGCGCAACAGAGTATATATATATATATATATATATATATATATATATATATATATATATATATATATATATATATATATATATATATATATATACATATACACACACACACACACACACACACACACACACACACACAAGGCGCACCTGATTAAGCCATTGCTTCGTCCGGTCCCGGGAAATACTGCTAAGAACTACTAAAAGCACTATGTGCTACAAAGTGGCAGTAAATAGTCATCAAAGCATTTATTTAAAAAAATACAATGAAAATTCTTATTTATTTGTGGATAAAAAAATAATTTTTTAAAATCATAATTCCAGCGGCGGAAAAATCAAGAAAGATAACTCATTTCATGCAGTGCGCGAAGACTGCAGGCGTTATCGTTCATCATCAGTGGGGGTTTTAGAAGCACGGTTACTGCTCAGATATTTCAGTGAAGAAAATTATGGTCAATTGTTCTGGAAGTGCGCACTGGAAACTCGTGATCTAGTAGCAGCAGGGAGTGTGAACCCTACAAAATGGGATTCGAGCAAACATATTTAAAACAAAGATTTCACACGAAAAAATTAAAAAAAAAAAACGTCAACAACGTCAAACTGAACCCTCTAACTTTCCGTGATGAAATCACTGGGTTAGTTCGCGCTGTTACTTCGCCGTTGACATTCGTGTTTATAAAGTTTTGTGAGCGATCGTTTATGTAATCGTGCACGTCATTTTTGTTAGCCCACCCTCCCTGCTGCTGCGGTTTTTATCCAAATATTGTATCAAGTCCGTTACGATATCTTGACCTTGGATCATGCAAGTTTATTGTTATAAAACCGAATGGAGTAGCTTGTGCTTTTGAAAAAAAGTGTTTGAACTTAATCATGTCCATGTCACCTGAACACCAAGTATAATAAATATTTTGCAGCGTATGATTATCAACTCCATTAAACACAACTAAAATATTACAATTATCCCTGATCACTTTTGGAATTTGTGTATAACGCTGTGTAACATAAATCACATCTGTATTTTTATGCCTACCTCGAGAAAATATCCTAGCTGGATTTGATTGTTTGTCCAGCATGACATCATCGTACACAACTAAATTATTAATACTTCCATCAAGGTCATCTACAGATGGCACTTCATCAATATTGGTGATAAAATCAATAACGTCACTGTCTTCATTTAACAATTTTGCATTTTCATTAAAATCCTTGAGTACTTCATAGCATCGCTGATCATCTACAGATGGAGCTACTAAATATAATTTATCCCACTTCAGCCATCTCATTATCAAATTAAGCAATAATTGTGTTTTACCAGACCCGGATGGACCTATTATTATCATTCTGATAGAATTCGGTAGCGCTGGGTGATGCTTTACTGGCTCTTGTTTTCGTGTCGCAGAAAAGTCAATTACATCCATATAACTTATATTATGAATTTATATTGTGTTCGATGCCGTGCAGCCACGCCAACGATCGGATTAACAACAATAACAACGAAAAATAAAAAAAGCACACTGACAGGTAAATGCGAAAAGTGCGGTACAAAAAAATACAAATTTATTTCTAACAAATACAAAGTCGGCGGTGACGCTACTACAGCGTTGGGAAAATTACCATGATTACCGTGGGCGAAATATCCCGGGGAAAACCACTTACCGGGTTATAATTATTGTGGACCTGGGACTCGTCTAGATATTCGTCTCGACAATCAAGATCAACCTCGACCTGGAGAATATCCCGTAAACAAGATTGATCAAGCGTGTTACGTTCACGATATCGCTTATCGAAGTAAAGATTTACAACAGCGACATCTCGCCGATATCAAATTAATTCATGCCATAAATAATATAAAAGATAAATCATTTCGAGAAAAATTAGCTGCTTTTCTGGTAAAAGCTGGTATGAAAGGCAAAATTATGTTAGGGGTTGGGTAATTAATTATTTGATTATTATAATGGAGTCTATTTATTATTCCCCGAGAGGATATTGGAAGGGCAAAGCAGCGATAAGTAAACTCGCTGAAGCTGCAAAGGTTTCACGTGCTGTTGCTGCAGCGTGGTTAGCACGACAAGCAATATGGCAAATTTATCTACCACCACCTAAAATAATTCAGTATGCACATTTTGATGTCAGAGTTCCCAATGAAGTTCATCAGGCAGATATTTTATTTTTATCACATGATACCATTAAAATTGGTAGACGTCAATCACGCACATACAAATACGCGCTAACTGTCGTTGATGTTGCAAGTAGATATAAAGAAGCAGAACCACTGTCAACAAAGACAGCAACTGAGGTTGCATTTGCGTTTGAACGAATTTATCAACATGGTGGTCTACGATGGCTACGGTTGCTACAGGTTGATCCTGGCAAAGAATTTCTCGGTGCAGTATCATCGTTGATGAAAAAACATAATGTCAAAATCAGACGAGGACACACCGAAATTCATCGTGATCAGGCAATCGTTGAAAGATTTAATCGAACACTTGCTGAGCGGTTATTTGGATACCAGTATGCGAGGGAAATAATTTATACAGATACAAGATCTCGTGAATGGGTTGCAAGGTTACCAAGTGTGATAGCTGCGTTAAATAATGAAATTACTCGTGCAACTTCTATGAAACCTTCTAATGCAATCACAAAAAAATATATACCCCGTAGCGATGGATACGGACAACAACGTGAATCTTCCTCTCAACCAGTATTAGGTAATGTGACTGTAAGGTATTTATATGAACCTGGTGAACTTGAAGGAGGTAAAAAAAAGCAAATGCTCCTATCTGGAGTGAGACCACACATAAAATTTCTATCGTGGTTAGATCCACGGCTAGACCTGCAATCTACAGACTAGATTCAACTGCTCCTCAGCGTTGATTTGTTCGCGAACAATTACAAGTAATTCCTAAAGACACACAATTACCACCACGTTCACTTTTGTAAATTGGAACCCCGACGTCGATTGCATTCAAGACAGGTCAGCATCACATTATCACGTGTATGACCAAGATCACTATTAATTCTATCCACGGTAAATTGGTTTGGATTATTACTCGAATATTTCCACAACATGTGACAGTTGCAAATTACACAACGATTATTCTGTCGTTGTTTAAGTGTTATAATAAATTCAACATCGACATCAAAATCACAATTATTTTTTTTTTTGTCACACTGCTTATAACCAAATAGTTTTTTTTCTTATTATGCTAATAACTTCAGTGTTACTGACAGTTTGATCAAAATTTTCTGTGGTGCCTATGATAAATCTGTGTAGTTGAGATATTCTCCTGACTCTAGATACTGCTAGATAGACTAAATTTGACCACTCGATTCTGTCATCGACAATCCAGATATTTGTATCAGTAATAGTTAGTCCTTGTGACGAGTGGATCGTTATAGCATATCCTAGCTTCCACGGTGAGTTATTCATGATCAACGCGCTCACAACAACATCATCATCAACCAGAACAATATCATTTAATACAAGATTTTGTTTTTCATTTATTCCTGGAATATCAACTTCAATATTCTGTCGTCGAGTATCAGCTGGGCGATAACATAATGGTACATGTAACGTTGGAAATCTTTCCTTGTGCAACAGAAATAATTTTCCTTGTAATTCATCACGAATTATTTTTCTACTCGCAACTATCAAATCATTTGGTGTCCACAGATTCCAAAAATCTTTTACAGGAGTTTCCGGAATTATTTCACGCATTATCTCACATTGTATTTTATCTGGATGTAGTTTGATTAATCTCTTAAATTCTTTCAAAGGTTCATCGATTGCTGTATGATCATCATTTATTTCTTCATAATAATCCACAAATGATTTTAACCACTCGTTCGGAGTCTGCCCAACGAAAGGTGGTGGTTGACTATGATCGCCGCACATAATTATCGCAGTATTTTTTGTCAGTAACCAATCAAGAAATATTTTTAATGTTTCTAACGACACAGTACAAATCTCATTCCGAATAATAATCTTCGGAATATATTTTTCACCCATTCGCTCAGGTGTCCACGTATCTCCGCACCATCTGAAGAAACTATGATAAGTTTGAGATTTTACTCCTCGTTGTTTTATTTCTCTTGCTAGTCTGTGTGTAGGTGTCAACACGATCATATCTAAACTCCGAAATAATTCAATCGCACGTGTTGTTTTGCCAGATCCTCCAGGTCCACTGAGATAAATGGTTTTATGTCTAGCCAGGGGATCGAATACAGATGGTGATGTTGATGTTGGTATTTGATTGTCATTACCGTAGTATGTCTCCGCGATATCAACATCTGCTGTTTCAGAATAGTCGAGTATATTTTCCTGTTTTATTCGCCATGATCACCATTCGCCGCTACCGAGTAACGGTTTTATCAAATCTAAATATTTTTTATCCACATAAAATGAATCCGTAGCAACTCTGACAGCGTAACAAGGAAATCTATTTATCATCGATAATAAATTTATAGAAACGTAAGCGAGCATAGAAGATCTTAAATGAGTAAATTGTGGCGACTCACCATCAATATAACTCACTACTGTACCTAGTTTGGTTCCATCTGACAAATAAGCATTGCTTCTGCTTATAAATGTTCCTTTGTTCGTTGTATCAGTAATTATAAAATCCAACTCAGCATCATCCATGATCAATCTTGTACAATGCCATTTATGATCATACGAAACACCTTGAGTAAATTTACCAATTATTTTTCTACCGAGATCTTTTGGAACTTTATTTTCATAATCGATTGTATCCCAGTCTTCATCTGGATCTGTCAGGGAATGTTTCTTTTGTTGTGGTAGCCAAACTTGTTTCTGCGAATGATATGATATAATAGCTTCACTTACGCTCAACGACATTAAAATTCCAGCATCAAGCATGTATCGTAATAGCACCATTGGAACCCAATGTTTTTCAGGGAAATGTCTACAGAACCACGCATAAAGGATCGGATGAAGATTACTACGAAACTTAAACGATTTTACACAAGCAAATCCAGTTAAATCAAAATCAGGCAATGGTCCATTTATCGCAACTCTTGTCATTTCATGTGTGGGATGTCCGAATCTATCAAAGTATTTGGAACATTCTCCGTATCCAAGAAAACTCCCAGGATAACATGCAACCATATCAACCGATATAACTTTACGATGATCGTATTTGGTATTCCATAATCCGCCATGCCCATATTCGACGCAACTACGTTGAACATCTTCAAGGAATTCTGATCGTGTCGGCAACCATGAATTTTTCTTCTGAGCAAAGTGAGCCGCAACTGATGGAACTTTAAAACAATTATTTAGTAATTGTTCAACTTCGACGTTGTCAGAATTATATTTCAGTGCAAGATTCTTCATTTCTTCGTGGAGAGATGCTCTACGGTAAAGATCTCCGTTAGGTTTTACAAATTGATCGTAATATGCGGATTCTGAACTCTGAAATAACCAAACAGACACAGGGTCGCTCTTACTGATATCAGTGATAGCATCGAATATATAATCGTCATAAAATCTGACTGTCCTATCTCGTGGAAATATTGTTACAGCATCAGTCCATGCATGTGCATTATGATCAATGATTGTTATTGGAGCTCCATTTTTTGTATATTTCTGTTTGTACAAAATTTCTCCGGTCAGTGTTTTTACTGTTATTGGAAATTTTAATTTCTTTTCTAGCTTAGCAACGTCACTGATAGATGCTCCGGTATCTTTAACTGTTTCTGCACACTCATTTATTTTTGTGCGTCTTATATCCGTTAAACCGTTTCCGCGTATTGCTTTTGAGAAATGTTCCATAACTCGTTCAGCTACACAATTTATTCTTGAAATTTTCATCGGTTTGAGATTATCAACGCTGGGTTTATTATTCAGCGGATATATTGCATATATAACCGCAGTAACTGGATAAGCTCGCTCATAATATGGTTTATCAATACCGGTCAATATTCCCGGCTTGGATTTATTATTTAATGTAACAGTATTATTTCCAGTATGAAGTCGTACAGGTTCGCGTTTGTCACGAATAATCCAAGTATCATCATCTGCCTGAACAATAAATTTTACTAGAATAATATATTGCTGATTATCAAGGTAGTTAATAATATTTTTACCTCGCTCGTCACTCATTCTAGCATCAACAACAACACCTTTGTCGCTCATAATCCTGAATGTGGACCAAGTATGAGCCGCACCATCATCGCGAAATTCTTTTTTACCTTCACGGATATGATCGGTTATATCACTGTTTATCAAAGCCAGATCTTGCATCAAAAAATTAAATTTAGATTTTGGTAGTTTGTCAAGATCAAATCTTGCAGTGGAAGGTTCAATTGTGGATAATCTCTCAAATTCCTCCATACTATATTTAAGACAAAGATATATGTTTAATTAAACTTTAATTATATATATAATGATTCAAACAAACAACCAATGCCGATGGCTCATGATTGGATTTTCAACTCCTTGTAATAAATCATGTGTAAATGAATTCTGTGGCCAACACATGCAAAAAGTTTCCGAAGAGGTAGTTTAGGACCAAAACCGTGTTTACGATGCGGTGTTGGAGTCAGAGGAGAAACACAGTTATGTGTAGCGTGTGGCGGTAAAAGATACAGAGAGCTAAAATGATATTACGATAAGAAATCGTCAAATGAGTCTCCGTTAAAAACCGCTGAAGACTATCTGGCCAGATTTCAAAATTATCATTTAGACAAATAATATTATATATATAAATGAAACAAAATCATTTTGTAAAGCACCCTATCATTAAAAATTATGAAGCTTCTCTTGATGGTGTAATCAGAAATTGTAAATTAAAAATACCAGTTGGTTTCGTTACTAATACTGGGTATATCATGTTTAGCGCTGGAAAAGAAAAATATTACACACATAGATTTCTGTATGAATGTTTTCATGGGGTCATCAAAGACGGACTTGTAATTAATCATATTGACGGTAATATACAAAATAATTCTTTATATAATCTTGAAGTTGTTACACAAAGTCAGAATTGTAAGATAGGAAATACTGGGAGATGTAAAATGTTTGGAAAGAGATCCGTTGTATCAACAAATACAGAGACAGGTGAAGAAATTATATTCCCATCCATGAATTCAGCTGCTAAATATTTTGACATTGTCTCATCTTCAGTATGTTTTGTTGCAAACAATTCAAGAAGATCAGCATTTTCGAAAAAATTTCAACAAAGGGTCACGTTCCGGTATGTATAATAAAGCGAGATAAATCCGTCATCACTGATAGAGCAATCAAGTAGTTGTATTTCCTTTTTTTGTTATTGCTTGTACGTATTCAGTGATAAGAATCCGTCCCGTCGTTGATAGCGTAATCAGGCAGCTATGATACTACAGTCTAATCGTAGTGTTTAAATATCTCTCCAGTCCAAACATTTTAACTACATGGAAGTATTAATTGCAGAAAATATATCCTCAAACAAAACATAACAACCTCAGCCGTGATATTATATTGTACACATATAGATCGCAGCAGACGACAATCTACTAAATGAATCCACGCAGTTCTGTAATAGGCGGAATATACCAGAACAATATCGATCCAGTGCATTCATTGCTAGATAGTTCTGCCTTAACTGCATGAAGAAGCTTGAAAATACAGTATTTTAATAAAGCAGAAACTGCAGAAATATATAAAATTGCAGAATTTGTTCAGAATCAGAATATTATTTCAGTGTCCGTGACATTGTCACTGGTTTCACAGTCAGTGACTGTGTCACTGTGAGGCAGTGTGAATATTTATATGCTTAAATTTACCTACAATTCATAACAGCTCCGATAGCCGTGGTGTTAAGGCGTCTGCATGTAGATCCACTAGTGTAGACTCTCTGCGTGTTCGAGTCTCCAAAAATGCTAAAGATATATTATCTTGCGTTCGGCGACAGATGCTATTATAGTGGGAGAACCCGGAGAATTTCCTCCAAATCCACAACAGACAAAATACACTCTCCTATCATGCCACCCTTGTGGTGGGTGAACTTTTGCACTCCCCGGGTTTGTGTATTGGGGGAGAGTGTACAAAATCTGTTGGACGTAGACAAGATTCCCCCGTCATCACCATCTGTATATATTCATGCTCATACAATCATCCAATTATATGTTTGTGCCGTCCGCAAAAAAAATCATCAAAATCATAATCATTTGTATATATTCATACAATCATTAAAAAAAAAAAAAAAAAAAAAAAAAAAAAAAAAAAAAAAAAA
>JAECUM010032449.1:0-47968 GCA_016617855.1 Megalonaias nervosa
TATATATATATATATATATATATATATCAACCTAAAATCCATTACTCCTACCCATATAATCCAATTCCCCTACACCTTTACACCCACACCCGCATGTGACTGACCAACAATCATAGTTACTTATCAACACAATGTTGGAGTAGAATGTTAAAGAAAGAGGTAAAAATTGAATTGAAATTGAAAATTCGTTATGGCAAAAATTACCCTCTTCACCCTTCTCTATTATCCCCATGCAAACAAAGTACAACCCCTCCCTTTTCTTAAACAAACTACCACTACTACTGCTACTTCTACTGCTACTACTAGTATTACTACTACAGAAGTATTAATAGTAGTAGTATAGTGAGACACTCAAGCGACTATATGGGAATCATATGCTAAATTATGTTTTTGGTGCCATCATTGTGGCACTTGAGGGACAAAATTATGGTTTTTTTGCAATTTTTATGGGTCGTCAGGGGAATCTTACATTATAAATGGTCTGCGGATTCTTTAGCATAAAGGAAAAAGAAAACCGGTATGCCACAAGTGTTTGCAGTATTATAGGGACAAGGGAAAGAAATAATAGGCCACCAATTGGTGTGAGATCCCAAAAATATCCTATGTTAGAAATGTTCATAGGTTTATTTTTAACAATTCTGTATGAAGTTCAAGAGAGGTGAATTTTAAAAGCCTTTTGCTATCGTAAAGTTACGATTCTCAAGAAATTTTGCAACCTAAATGGCTGGCAGTCGTTTGTATATTTATTCTGTGTTCAGTAAATGTTCATTCATCAGTTGGTGACAAATGTCATTCCAACCCTATACTAACCACCTTTTAATCCAAGTTCTATACACTTGTTAGGTTATGGCATGATGAGTGAACATTTTATCTAGGCTTTTTTCAGAGCTAGTTTAGTCTGCTTCGTTGTTAGGCAGAATTTGGTATGTGCCCGATTAGCAATGTTAATGTTGTATTGATCATGTTACAAAACTTGCTTGCATTATGTCCAATGTCCTCAATTTACCACAAGTCCCATAAGTCCAGAAAATACATTTAAGTCCTTTGATTCTAAGTGTTTACATATTTTCGTGGCAGCTGAAATTTCTAGAAAATAGACTAGCACTCTGATTATTCTATATCTAGTGTTTTTTCCTATAACTCCAAATGTCATAAGTGTTAAATCATCTGTACAATAATGACAGAATATTCAAATGATGCTCAATGGAAGTGCCACCTTGAGATTACAGAAGTCCTATTGTTTATATAATGTGGTACTAGGTGGATGAGACAGTGATGGTTGAAAGTGACACTTTGAGATTAAAGAAGTTATATTTTTTATTTAATGTAGGATTAGGTCGATGGGACAGTGGAACGTTCTCATCATAGTTAATTTTCTATTACTGGGGAAATGAACATAATACCAAGAACATGTGCACATCTTAGTTTTGGAAGCCAGGAAACAAAGTTTATTATTATTATTATTATTATTATTATTATTATTATTATTATTATTAAGTTCTATATAATTGATATTAATGCCTTGAATCTACGAGTATTGTTATACATCTATCATTTGATCAATTAAACTAAAATATTGCCCGAATAACACCAGTTGGTCTTCATCAACTGATTCATTCATGTTCTCTCAATGCCGAGGTTTGTGCTGCAAAATTGTGCAAAATGAATCAAGGGCGTTTATTATGTGATAGCACTGGCCATAGGTGTCCACCGTATGTATTATTTTATTTTATTTTTTTATTATTTTTTTTGTGTGTGTTTATGTTTATTTTCTTTGGAGCTGGTGGGTTGGGGGTCAGTGATGATATTGAAACATGCGACTCGTGTGAGTAAACCTATGATCGTCTGTCCCCTCTGTCAACCCAACTGTCTGTTTACATAATCAGATGAAGCAATGTCCAAAGGCATCCAATTATTGAGTCTTACGTCCACACAAGCGACTCTTGTATTTTGTTTATCTATGTAATGTATGAATCAATCATGTTTAAAGAGATATATCTAATATTCAGTGTTAAAAATCTAACTTAAAATAAGCCCAAACGCCAGTGTTCAAATCAGTAAAAAAGACACGAATGGTTTATTTTTCTGCACTGGTTTTACCACATTATTGTTGGTGCTCCTGCTGACAGACGAACAATCGGGATAGCATATAATATTTGAATTAGATAGCAAGTAGTTTTAACACGATTGATGACATACAGTGAAGCCGGTTAATAAAGAGACCTCAATGGATCATCTAAAAGTGATCTTCACATGAAGGTGTTCAAGTAAATATATGTTAAGTTTCATTGGAATCGATGAAACATGGTTTTTCACAGGTAGTCCACACACACATACGCACACACACACACACACACACACACACACACACACACACACACACACATATATATATATATATATATATATATATATATATATATATATATATATATATATATATATATATATATATATATATTATCAGTTTCTTCTAAAACGATTTGTTAATGGTTATATCTTATCTGATATAGAAGCATATATCCAACGAATAAATGGGCGTCCATAGCGGTACAAAGGCAACAGTCCCACCTACACATGATTTTAAAAAAAATCCACAGTGCTGTATATAAATATATCCCTTTGATATTGGTTTTGTCCCTCCTCTTGAAACATTCCTACGGACGTACATGAACGAATGTATGATTGATGCCCCATATTGTTTAGTGTTTGTTTTTTTATTTTATTGCATATGTTGACAGTAAAAATGTTCAATTTATGAAAAAGATATCCTACGAAATGAAATATTCTAAAGTAATACCATGAAACACGAACTAGTAGCACCATGGTTTAGAGGAATAGACCTTCATCATACATCCTATTTAAAAGGACAAACAAACAATTATCAATAAATAAATAAATAAAATAAATAAATAAATAAATAAATAAATTACATGAAATTGTCCAATCAAAAACAACTTCATAGAGAGCGCCCAAGTACCAGTGATGTAGTTTACAGGTGGAAACGGAAACGGTTCACTCTGTTGTCTTGAAGCAAGTGAACAGAATTTCTCCCGGACTCGTTGTAAATTATCTCTAACTTTGCCTTCATTGGCTTCAATTCTTTATATACATAGTGTTTCCAGAATGTATTGAAGCTATGTCTGTCTTAGCTAAATTATAAACATCTTTTTTTTCTGTTATCTTTTTGTAAAACAAATCATTATGTGGTAAAGGTTTTTATTCCTGTGGACACCTCCAGGTCTCCAACTATCATAAATAAGCAGGTCTATGACGTGATCCCCAATTGTTCTAAAGTTAAAAGGTTTTTATGTTTGCTTGCCCCCCCCCCGTTCCATATTGTGGGTATTTTTCTAAAAATCAAACAGAATTTTGAGTTAAAAGAGACAAAGAAATATCTTTTATCTCATGCATTACACCTTATAGCTGGTTTCCTCACTCATTTGTGAGGTTGGTAGTGAACCATGTCGTATATATCTATATATATATATATATATATATATATATATATATATATATATATATATATATATATATATATATATATATATGTATATATATATATATATATATATATATATATATATAAGATTTTGTGCTAGATTTTGTGCTACAAAAGGTGCATTTATCTGTTTTCATGGGTTTATATCAGGGCTGGGATTTCCTTTTGAACAAATCCATTATGAGTTGCATATTTATCAATATATAGCAAAAAAATAAAAATATATGTAAATTAAAAGCTTGATGTGAAATGTTATTTATTTTCTTGTACTGAGCGCCGGTACAAAACACACGCAAGCTGAAGAAAACATGCAGTAATTTCATACATCTATTAGCTCAATGATATTGTTTGTTTTTCGTAATGAGCGCCAGCCAAGACAAAACTGATCCTGGTAATACGTTCATAATATAAAAAGAAACATCTGTGCTTATAGCGCAAAATGGTTCGAAGGGAAGCCGAAATGTTTTTTGTTTTGCATAGAAAAATGTTTCTTCTTCTACAGACCGTCTTTATGATATGTGTTTCTGAATTGCATTTGTTACTATTTATATCAGTTTTCCATGTTTTCTTGTTGTGTCTTGTATATGGTTTCATTATGTGTTTATTTTCTGAATATTGTAAAAATGTTCGTCTTACTTGAGTTGCAGCTTGTTAGCCCAGCCTCTCATGAACAATAACTCTTACTCCAGGTGCATAATCTTGGTTACTTGTGTTTAACATTTTTTTTTTTCACCTGTGTGAGTTAAAACTTCTCTTTGTATACAAGTTGTTTTTCGTCTGGTTTTGTTATATGTTATTCATGTTTATTTATTGTGTGAATGGTCTGTTCACCCCTTCTAACGGATAAGACTTCTCCAGCATGTGATGGTGGGAGTTGGGCCGCATCCAGGTGATCGTTTTTGTCTGTCTATTGCACATGTCACTCGAATTCTGGATCGAATCATCTTATAGACCTATACTTAAAAGTGACGTTTTTAAATACTGTAGATCTTGTCACGCTAGTCAAATGGTAAGAAAACCCAATCAGTAGACACCTAAGCAGTGGCGTCACTAGGGTTGGTGTCACTCAGTGCGGTAACTCATGGTCCTCCTTCCTGCACAAAAATTCAAAACATTTTATAGACAGTCATGTGCGGTAACTCATGGCGTCACCCCTACTGACCTCCTTCCTGCACAAAAATTCAAAAAAATTAATAGACAGTCATGTGCGGTAACTCATGGTGTCACTCCCATGGACCTCCTTCCTGCACAAAAATTCAATGTATCTAATCTGAAAGTTGCCAAAGGCGTATGAAGTAACAAGAAATAATCTTCAATCTACTTAATCAACGATGAAATTAGGGTATGACAGAAATACAAAGAAAAAGAAATTTCAGACCGGAGATAAAGTTCTGGCTCTCTTGCCCATACCTCAAATTCCACTTCGGGATAAATTGTATGGTCCTTATTTAAAGACAGAAAATTACTTAAATTATATCATTAATACTCCTTGGATGCATAAAAAGAAGTATGCTTGTCAAATAAATATGTTAAAATACTACTTTGGTAAAGTTAGTCCATTTGATCATTCAGTTAATTTCATTGTATCTATCTGTAACGGTTGTCTCCTAGGATATTTTGCTAATATCGTAGGAGGACGTACAATTTAAAATTTTTAAATAAATGGATATATAGCTTCCCCCCACCCCAGCAATGCCGACGGTCTAGGTGGATAAGATACACGATAAAATGTGAGGGAGTAACAATTTAATAACAGATCTAAATATTCAACAACACAAGTAAATTTCCACAATTTCTACACTCGGTCGACCTATTTAATCTGCCAATTTCATCATCTGATGCGCAACGGGAGAGTGTTTCCACCTGTCCCTGCTATTTTACTCATCTGTATTATTTCCTTTTCCTTGACTGGTACTCCAGTACCCCTTCCGTCCCTCGACTACGTCCTTCACGCTTCCACTTCCTCCAATTCCGTTCTCCGGTCTGCTTTCAAACTTCTGTCTTCGTTATGATATCCGGTCCCGTGACCTCCATAACAACTTCTCCCTACTTCGTTGCCATTGGGTGGCAGTCGTTCCAACCCGAACAACTCCAAACAGCACCGAAAGCTTCTCTTTAAGAAGCTTTTCAAGTCTGAATTCCTGCTCCCCTTTTACGAATGCCGTGCATTCGGAGTACTCCTATTAGAATTCACTCCCTATCTTACTAGACCTCTGCGTTGGTCAAAATCCTGGCGAGTACTGAAGTGATCGTAAAATGACCTGTAGAATGAGGGTCTGCTTCGGACAGGTGCCCAGCCCATATTTCCCTAACTCAGCCCTGATTTGATACTGGGGTCTCTTTGAACTCTAGTCTGCCTAGTTTCTCATGCACATATCAAACAACCTCTTCCAGTTTTATCAGTTACTTCGTCTCTTTGAAGACAGCCGTCCCTTTGTTCACTTCAGTGCCAATTCAAGCCGCAGAATTGCCCAACAAAGGTCAGTCGCCAAGGTCGTGGTGGTATTCTCTACCCCAGGTAAGGTGTATATATGAGGGCTGTCTTCACAATGTGACATTGTCCAACACAGTGGACACAGTGTAAATGATAGAATGCAATCTGACTGTAGTGACTTTGGTTCACCCAATCCTCGGAATTCATAAATCTGAACCAGAAACTTGTCATATCTATGAATACAGGAAAAGAGTAAACTAAAACATCTATTATGTTTTATCATAATTATGATTATGAGCACTTGTTTCCAGATTTTCCAAGACGAACAACAAAATCAGCAATAACGTTGAAACTAGATTCTACACCTGTGTGGCATCATCCTTATAGAATGAATCCTCTCAAGCAGGATTGTTTGAAAAAAAGAAATCAATATTTACTTGAGAATGATTTCATAGAACCGAGTAAAGTAACTGCAGTTCACCAATGTATTCTTGCGTCTAAACCAGATAATACATGTGTACTAACTATTGAAAAGTCAACAGTCACCAAAGCAGATTCATGTGACTGCATTGACAAAACTGTAAATGCAAAATATGTCACAAAGTTTGACCTTTTAAAAGAGAAAAGATATTTCGGTATTTTCAGCTCCAGATGGACTTTATCACTATAAAGTGATGTCACAAGGTATAAAATTTCTCCGTCAATGTTCCAGCGTTTAAGGAACATTATAATATCTGGTCTAGATAATAGTGACGCGTACATCGTTGACGCCATCATCTACAACGATACCTGGTAAGATCATTTGGAAATCATTCAGAAATTCTGTGAGCGATTTAGTGATGCATATCTGAGAGCTAGTTTAGGCAAGAGTGAGTTTTGCGGTGCTTTTTGCCTTTTACATTTTAAGGACATATTGTGTCGAGTTTAACCGATGGAAGAGATTTTTAAGGCAATCTATGAATTCTCAATACCCATTAGTAACCAGCAAATGGTTTGAATTTTAGATATGGCTGGATATTATCGGAAATGTTGCTCCAGTTTCTCCATAATTGCTGAAGCTCTGACAAATTTGCTGAGAAATAAATCCAAATTTCATTAGTCTGACAAGTGCCCGGATTTGTTTTTGACAAAGTAAAGGCCACACTTAAAGGAGCGCCAGTTCTCTTTTAGCTCAAAATTTAAGTCAGTTATTTAAATTGTGTGTTGGTGCAATTGATGTTGGGTTAGTAGAGTATTGATTCAAGAACATAAAAATGGTGTTGATCAGTCAGTGTGCTATTTTTCCGACAAGTTATAAACGTACCAGAAATTATTCACTTTCGAGAAGAAATATTTAGCTTCGTTAATGGCTTTGCAACATACTGAAGTGTATATTAGTTCATCTCATTTTCAGAATATGGAATTAAGTGATCACAAGCCCCTTACATCCATTAACTAATAGAAAAACAAAAATCAGAGATTGTTAAGATTGAGTTTAATGCTATAGGAATACAATATTGACATTAAAAATATCAGAGAAAAATATAACAAACTTTATTTTGTAAATCTTTACTTTTTATGAGTGGAGGTGTTATGTATATTTAATTTGTATTGTGTACCTGACTTTTGTCATGCTTGTGCTTACCTGATTTTTGTCATGATTCTACGAAATAAACAAGTTGTTTGCTAACATTTAAAGATCAAGACCTGACCTTGGTTAGATTTGGCCGAAAATCTTTCACAATACCTATCCCATTCCTCCTCCATGTAGGCATATTTGACACTTGTCAAATATATGATTGAAGGTTCATAAATATAATTTTATTGGTAATATTTTAAATTAATTTGTGACAAATACAACGATTTGTTAAAAGCAAAATAATAATTTTTCAAATTATTTTGTCACGAAAACTGAAAACCTGGTATAGTATCATTAAATTTGTAACTAGAGAATTTTCGTACATACCTTACTGACGGAAGCTACTGAAATACCGTTACAGTGGAAAAAGTACCGTGACAGGTACCACCGAAAATAATCCTCGAGGTAAACCGGGTTACCGGTAATACCGTTCATCTGAATTATTTTTAATGCAAATAAATAATTAATGAATCTGACAACCTACTCATGAGCAAAATGTTCAACAATGGATATAATAACATGATGCAGTTCCAAAATAGGTCCGATCAAAATACATAATTTCAAATAAATAATCGCAAATGACCTTGGAAATCAAAATTAATGTATGGAACTTAACAACATATATGACTGATATATTGATATAGCAATAGACATGATCGCTGCATGAAAATTATAAACAAATGTGACTTATGAAAAGAATTATCACCACGTATGATAAATCTATTGTTTATCTGATGTGTCAACAGTTTCTTTGTTGAATCACAGAAAATAATATTCCAGTTTAGAATTCCGAATAATTTTCAATAAATGTCTTTGTCCAAGAATTTTGTAAGGAGCACTAGTATTTCCAGAGAAAATAATCACTTGAAATAAAATAAAATAAACATTCAACTCAAACTGGTTGCAACAAAACACCTTTACGTGTCAAAGATTTAAAGCCCAGCTGGCTAGTTCTTCTCAAGAAAACGGTTATACAGTAAGTTAAGACGCAAAACAGATTCCAGATTGAGGGTCACGTGGTCACATTCTAGAACAACGTAGATAATTTTTTACAAGCTAATTATCACGTGCTCTAGGTATGGCCTTGATTCTACTGAATGAATCTTACTCTTAGAATGAATTTAAAAAAAAATATAAAAAAAGTTCTTTACTCAAAACTGACACTGGTTCTGAAACAAGGTCAGCAAATAGATACAGTGTTTATACTACTGGCTGTTTATCAGGTCAAATAGAACTAAATTGAATTAATAAAAAAAAAAATCAAATCCAGTAGACAAAATTTTCATTACAATAACATGTAATGGAATAAAATAAAATTTAAAAAATTTTAAACTAACAAGCAATCAATTTAATTGCATATATATATATATATATATATATATATATATATATATATATATATATATATATATATATATATATATATATATATATATATATATAACTGCCTCTATATATATATATATATATATATATATATATTATGTATATGTACATTTAAGAACTGCAATTCCCTTTTGAAATATTGAAGCTTCACGCTGCTATATACGACATTCATTTGTTCATAGAGTAGATGTAGAAAAAGATCCAATAAATGAAGTAAAAATCATATTTCTCAATGAGCAAGGACTTTTAGATTTCTTGTGCAGAAAAGGATGAAAAAATCCAGAAAGAATAACGATAATGCTTCTTTTATATTATTTTCGGACGTTTATATATATATATGTATATATATATATATATATATATATATATATATATATATATATATATATATATATATATATATATATATAATACTTTTTACGGAAAATTAATAAGAAAATTTAATTTTAAACAATCATACCCATCATGCTATAGCAAATTCTATTTGTGGTCTAACTCTGCGCAGGCATTTTTTGACGTTCATGTTAAAAATTCCTGTTTTCAGCCACAAATAAAAATTGTCCTTACTTATTCACTCATATTTAGGTAATTATTTTTTCAAATTTTAAGTGTCGTCTTTCTCATTTACTGAATAAACAGTGTATAGCCTGAGCAGCAGGCAGGGTGAACCCTACAAATTGGTTTCGAGCAAGTTTTTCATAAAATAAAGGTTCCTACGGGGGCTGAAAAATAAGGTCAATAACTCTAAACCGAACCTCCTAACTTTTATTATTACCAAAACGGATAATGTTAGCTTATTTTTGTCATTTTATTTTTGACTTTTTTGTTTTTATTTTTATAATGCGTTTAGTTTACTCGCGGGTCACTCAATTTTTGTCGTTCACCCTGCCTCCTGCTGTAAATTAACCAAAGATTTTATCCAGACCTATACGATATCTGGATCTTGGATCATGTAAATTTATTGTAATAAATCCAAACGGAACAGCTTGTGCTTGAGCAAAAAAGTTTTTGAACTTCATCATATCCATATCCCCTGAACACCAAGTATAATAAATATTCTGTAAAGTATAATTATCTACTCCATTAAACATTACTAGAATATTGCAGTTATCTCTGATCACCTTCGGTATTTGTGTATAACGCTGAGTGACGTATATAACATCTGTATTCTTGTGTCTACCTCGAGAAAATATTCTAGCTGGATTCGTCTGCTTATCCAACATAACGTCATCGTACACCACTAAATTATTAATAAATCCACGAGGGTCATTGACCCTGAGGTCATCAACAGATGGGGCCTCATCAATATCGGTAACAAAGTCAACAACATCATCACCGTTTTCATTCAGCAATTTTGCATTTTCATTAAAATCTTTAAGTACTTCGTAACAGTGTTGATCATCTACGGATGGTGCTACTAAATACAGTTTACTCCATTTTAACCATCGCATTATTAAATTTAATAATAGTTGTGTTTTACCCGATCCATATGGACCTATTATAATCATCCTTATCGAATTTGGTAACGCTGGATGATGTTTTACTGGTTCCTGTCGCCGAAAAGTCAATTATATCCATATAGTAAATAATATGAGTCTATATTGTGTAAAATTCCTACACCCACTGCTGAATTAACTACAATAACAACGAAGAATAAACGACGTGCTCTGACGGGCAAATGCGTTAAATGCGGTACAAAGAAATACAAATTTGTCAAAACAAAGACAGGTGGAGATATAGCCGCTTCATTATTGAAATTACCAAGAACTCCATGGGCTAAATACCCCGGTGAGAAACATCTTCCTGGGCATAATTATTGCGGTCCCGGAACTCGACTTGATATCCGACTTGATAATCAAGATCAACCAAGATCAGGAGAGTATCCAATAAATAAGATTGATCAAGCGTGTCATGTTCATGACGTTGTGTATAAAAGTAAAGGTTTACAACAAAGGCATCTCGCAGATGTAAAATTGATTCATGCATTAAATTCTATACCAAATAAATCTGTCAGAGAAAAACTCGCTAGTTTTCTAGTAAAATCCGCCATGAAAGGTAAAATAATGTTAGGGGCTGGTAATTAATTATATAATTATTATAAATAATGGAATCCATTTATTATAGCCCAAGAGGATATTGGAGAGGTAGATCAGCTATTAGTAAATTATCTGAAGCAGCAAAAGTTTCACGTTCTGTTGCTGCAGCGTGGTTAGCACGACAGGCAATATGGCAAATTTATCTACCACCGCCTAAAAAAATTCAATATGCACATTTTGATGTCAGCGTCCCTAATGAGGTTCATCAAGCAGATATTTTATTTTTACCACACGATACCATTAAAACTGGTAAACGTCAATCACGCACGTACAAATACGCATTAACTGTCGTTGACGTTGCAAGTAGATATAAGGAAGCGGAACCATTATCAACAAAGACAGCGTCTGAAGTTGCATCTGCGTTTGAACGAATTTATCAGCGAGGACCTTTGCGATGGCCACAGTTATTACAGGTTGATCCTGGCAAAGAATTTCTTGGTGCAGTATTATCTTTCATGAAGAAACATAACGTTAAAATCAGAAGAGGACATACTGAAATTCATCGTGATCAGGCAATTGTTGAACGATTTAATCGAACACTTGTCGAGCGGTTATTTGGATACCAATACGCAAAAGAAATATCTACTGACTTTAAGTCCGGTGAGAGATCTCGTGAATGGGTTGCAAGGTTACCAAGTGTGATAGCTGCGTTAAATAACGAAATTACTCGTTCAACTTCCATGAAACCTTCTAATGCGATTACAAAAAAATATATACCCCGTAGCGATGACAGACATCAACCTCAACCAGTATTAGGTAATGTAACTGTAAGATATTTATATGAACCTGGTGAACTTGAAGGTGGTAAAAAAAGAGCAACCGATCCTATCTGGAGTGTGACTACACATACAATTTCTAGCGTGGTAAGATCTACTGGTAGGCCTCCAATCTACAGACTGGATTCGACGGCTCCTCAACGTGGATTTGTACGTGAACAATTACAAGTAATTCCTAAAGACACACAATTACCACCACATACAATTACATAACCAGAACCTCTACGTCGATTACATTCAAGACAGGTCAGCATTACATTATCACGTGTATGACCAAGATCACTATTAATTCTGTCCACGGTAAATTGTCTTGGATTATTATTCGAATATTGCCATAACATTACTGCGTTACAGCTTGCACAATGATTATTTTGTCGTTGTTTTAGTGTTATAATAAATTCAGTATCAATATCAAAGTCACGCTTATTTTTTTTGTCACATTGCTTATAACCAGATAGCTTTTTTCTTATTACGTCATTATTAACAGTCTGATTATTATTTTCTGTAAAATTCATAATAACCCTATGTAGTTGAGATATTCTTCTGACTCTAGAAACTGCGAGATAGACTAAATTTGACCATTCGATCCGATCATCTATAATGCAGATATTTGTATCGGAAATAGTTAACCCCTGTGACGAGTGAATAGTTATTGCGTATCCTAACGTCCACGGTGATTTATTCATATTCAGCGCATTCTCAACAACATTAATATTGACTAAAATAATATCATTCAAGACAAGATTCTGTATTCCACCACCAGGAATTTCAACATCAATATTCTGTCGTCGAGTATCTGTTGGGCGATAACATAATGGTACTGGTTGATCTGAAAACTTTTCTTTATGTAACAGAAATAATTTATTCTGTAGTTCATCACGAACTATTTTTCTACTTGCAACTATTAAATCAGCGGGATTCCATAAATTTAGAAAATCATTCATAGAAGTCTCTGGAATTACTCCTCGCATTATTTCACATTGTACTCTGTCTGGTTGTAGTCTGATTAATCTTTTAAACTCCTTCAGCGGTTCATCAATAGCTCTATGGTCATCATTTATTTCTTTATAATAATCTACGTTATTCTTCAGCCATTCATGTGGAGACTGTCCAATAAAGGGTGGTGGTTGACCATGATCACCACACATTATTACAGCAGGATTCTTTGTCAATAACCAATCAAGAAATGTTTTTAATATTTCTAACGACACCGTGCATATCTCGTCCCATATAATATATTTAGGTATATATTTCTCACCCATTCGCTCAGGAGTCCATGTGTCTCCACACCATCTGAAGAAACTATGATATGTACATGATTTTACTCCTCGTTCTTTTATTTCTCTGGCGAGTTTATGTGTCGGTGTCAAAACAATTATATCTGAATGGTTGTTCAGGAATAATTTAATCGCACGAGTTGTTTTACCTGAACCACCGCATCCATTAAGATAGACGGATTTATGTCTAGCTACAGGATCGTATACAGATGGTGCAGATGACTTTGATATTTGATTACTATTTTTGTAATATTTCTCCATAATTTCAACGTCTGCAGATTCAGAATAGCTAAATATATTCTCCTGTTTTATTCTCCATGATCCCCATTCACCATTACCAAGTAGCGGTTTTAACAAATCTGTATATTTTTTATTTATATAAAACGAATCCGTGGCGACTCTGACAGCATCACGAGGAAATCTATTTATCATAGACAGTAGATTTATAGAAATATATGCCAACATAGATGATCTTAAATGAGTAAATTGCGGTGAGTCACCATCAAGATAGCTTACAATTGTACCTAGTTTGGTTCCGTCTGACAAATAAGCATTACTCCGATTTATAAATGTGTTTTTTTCCGTTGTATCAGCAATTATAAAATCGAGTTCAGCATCGTCCATAATCAATCTCGTACAGTGTCTTTTATGATCATAGGCTCCTCCTTGAGTAAATTTACCAATTATCTTTCTACCAAGATCTTTTGCAAGTTTTTCATCATGCTCGTCTCTGCATTTACGTATATTATTAGTAATTTTAATAATGTCGTCTTCATTAAGATTAGGAAATTCTTTCCTGGCATTATCAGTATTAAATCTATTTGGTTCTGGTAACCAAATTTGCTTTTGTAACCGATACGATATAATTGCCTCACTCACCTGTAAAGATATTAAAATTCCAACATCAAGCATATATCGCAATAGTACTATTGGAACCCAACATTTTTCTGAAAAATGTCTTCCAAACCAAGCATAAGTAATCGGACGGAGATTTTCTGCAAACTCAAATGATTCTACATGAGCAAATCCGGTTAAGTCAAATTCTGGTAAATGTCCGTTTATCGAAACCCTGGTCATCTCTTGTGATGGATGTCCGAATCTCTTAAAGTATTCAGAACATTCTCCGTATCCAAGAAAACTTCCAGGATAACATGCTACCATATCAACAGATATAACGTCATTATACTTACATTTAGTATTCCACAATCCTCCACGTCCATATTCTACGCAGCTTTTCTGGATATCTTCAAGAAATTCCGATCGTGTTGGTTTCCATAAATTTTTCTCCTGAGCGAAATGAGCAGCTACAGATGGAACTGTAAAACAATTATTTAATAATTGTCTAACTTTGACATCGTCTGAAGTATATTTCAGCGCAAGATGTTCCATTTCTACATTAAGAGATTCTGTACGGTAAATATCACCATTAGACCGTACAAACTGATCGTAATAATCATATTCTGAACTTTGAAATAACCAAACAGATACAGGGTCACTTTTACTGATATTTTTGATAAAATCAAATATATGACCATCATAAAATTTAACCGCTCTATCTCGTGGAAATATTGTTACTGCTGAGGTCCACGCATGCGAATTATGATCAATAATATCTATAGGAGCTCCATTTTTATGTATTTTGGTTTATATAAAATCTCTCTTGTCAGCGTCTTCACTGTTATTGGAAATCTTAATTTCTTTTCTAGATCAGCAACATCTTTAATAGATGCTCCAGTATCTTTAACTGATTCTGCCCACGTATTTATTTTTTTACGTCGTAAATCTGTTAAACCATTACCACGTATCGCGTTTATGAAATGTTCTGTAACTCGTTCAGCTACACAGTTTATTTTTGACTCTGACAGTCTCATCGGCTTGAGATCCCCGACGTCAGGTTTATTATTCAGCGGATATATTGCATATACAACTGCAGTAACTGGATATGCACGTTCATAATATGGCTTATCAACACTGGTTAGTATTCCGGGTTTAGATTTATTATTCAAGAGAACAATATTATTTCCTGACTGTATGCGTACTGGATCACGCTTGTCACGAATAATCCAAGTATCTTCTTCTGTATTTACAATAAATTTTAATAAAATAAAATATTTTTGATCATCAAGGTGATTAATAATTGCTTTTCCCCGTTTGTCATTCATCATATTAGTAACATTTCCGACTCTGAATGTTGACCACACATGAGCAGCACCATCATCACGAAATTCCTTCTTTGCTTCACGGATACGTTCGGTTATATCCTCATTTGTTAATGCCAGATCTTGCATCAAAGTACTAAATTTATATTCTGATAGTCTGTCGAGATCGAATCTAGCTCTTTTAGGTTCAATTGCCGATAATTTGTTCATATAATTAAGACAAATATTTAAATTAAAATTTTATTATATATAATGCTTGAAACAAAAAACAAATGTGCTTGGCTCAAAATTGGACATACTTCTCCTTGTAATAAATCGTGCGTGAATGAATTCTGCTACTACCATATGCAAAGTATCAAAAATGGAAGTACAGGACCAATACCATGTGTGCAATGCGGTGTTGGAGTCAGAGGAAACACTCAATTGTGTTTAAAATGTGGCGGAAAAAAATACAGAGAACTTAAACGATATTATGACCAAAAAAAATAATACATTGTCAGGTAAATCTCCTATAAAAACCGTAGAAGATTATATGGTCAGATTTCAAAACAATGATTTAGACAAATAATATTATATATATAAATGGAGCAAAACGAATTTGTGACACATCCTATAATAGAAAATTATGAAGCGTCTCGAGATGGTGTAATCAGAAACTGCAGATTGAAAAACCCAGTCGGTAGTGTTAATACATTTGGTTATCTTAAATTCAATACCAGTGGAAATAAAAATTATTTATTTCATAAATTCATCTACGAGTGTTATTTTGGAGTCGTTAAAAATGGACTCGTAATCGATCATATTGATGGAAATCCCAAAAATAATCGGTTATCTAACCTGCAGGCTATTACACAAAGTCAGAATACTGCACGTGGAAATACTGGAAAATGTAAATTATCCGGAAAGAGAGCTATTAAATCCATAAATATACAGACAGGCCAAGAAATAACTTTCCCATCAATTAGTGCAGCTGCCAGATATTTTGGCATCAATCCTGCTTCAGTAAAACGTGTTGCAGATAATATTATTAGATCAACATATTCAATAAAATATGATCAGCCGATTATATTTGAATATATCTAACTCTGTACTCTTAATAAATAAATTGTATATAGTTCGACTCTATATTTTGCCATGGGTACCTTCACCGTCGCTGCTCTCAGTGTCACTTTCATTTTTGACAGAATCAAATAACATAATTTTCCTTAATTGCATTACACGATTATCCACAATCTTCTTTTTCTCGTATTCACGAGATAGTTCGGATCTGATATTTTCGATCGAACGTGCAAGAGGCGCAAATAGCTTTACCTGTTTTTCATTTACCATTGCCAAGGATTCTAACATAGACTGATAGATTAATTTTACGAATTTATAATTGGATGGTAATGTGTATTTATTGTCGATTTTTCGTTGTTTTAATATTTCATAATCGCATAATATTTTCTCAGGATCAAGATTATCGGAGAGATTTATTCCGTTATGTTTTAATTTTTTAATAGCAGAAATAATATCATTAATGTTTTCTTGGTTCATTATATATATAAATATTTCTTTAAAATAAAAAATAATTGACATTCTTGACTGACTTAATTTTTATTATTATTAAAAATATCAAAAATAATCAGTAGCATCCTAAGCGGTTACCCGTCACTTGGCCCCCTGATAGCCTTTGTGTCTTTCATGGAGTCCTTTTTTTGCATGATGATGTCTTTCTTATGACCGTTATTGGCACCCCATGTTCTGTTTCTATTGGCTAGCATTCTTTCTGAATGTTTCCTTGTGGGGGTCTTTCAAATGAGGTAGAGAGCTCAGGCATGCTACTGATTATTTTAGGGGGTATCTAGGCATTGCGGTTTCATATAACCCCCCACCAAATCAAACCCCGGGGTAAATGCAAAATGCACTCACCACGTGGCGTGACGTGGTGAGGGGTTCATGAAACCTCGGGGCGGTGCCCCCCAATCTTAATAAAATTGGCAACCCTTGGACCATATACCCACCCCCCGCGGCCATGGGAATCGAACGACAGACCTTCAGCACCAGAATTCAAATATTCTTGCACTGAGCTATGACATTCGGTTGAGTGTTATATGTTCGAGAAATTACTATATAGTATATGACTAACACGAGAGAGTATTACATTTTCTAAATAAATCAAGAAAGTTATGATTTTATTAAAATATATTCACCACTCGTATATATAAAACGATTAAAATATATTACCACTCGTATATATAAACGAAATAATTTAAATTACTGACACAGGTAATATACGCGCCAGTCTGAGTCATACGTCAGCCAACCCCACACAAAATCGATAAAGTACATCCTGTTCCCAGTACAGCCTTATATACATATATTTTTCGTTTTAAGGTTTTAAAATTGCTATCAGAATACAACACCGTTCACATTATAGGGCAGGAATATATCAAACAGGTTGGTTTTTAACAAACCTGTAAGGATTAACAGACAGACGGACTAATACGCTTTGTTCGATACACGTATGTACAACTGGGTTTGTACAGGCAACGACGTAGTAGTAAGGGAAATAATCGTTTAATTTACTCCGCAGAGAGAGATAGCAGAGTTATCTCGCTTTATTATATATACATTTGCTTTAATCATAGGAATTGATTATTATTAATTTTGATTAGTAATTTACCCATCAGATAAAGAAATTTCTGATTATTTCATGAATTAGAGCACCTATTTACCCATCAGATAAAGAAATTTCTGACTATTTTATGAATTAGAGTACCTATTTACCCATCAGATAAAGAAATTTCTAACTATTTCATATATTTTCTCATCAGATTATTAAAAATCAGTAAAAAAAACCATATTATTTCAGAATCAGATTATTTTTTTCCCCCTGATTATTTACTCGGACGTTCTACGAGCGTATATACAAATTAATATTAAGTGACTCTTCTCGTAGATCCAAAATGTTTCCTGTCTGGTCAGTAAGTTTGAAATTTATTCTTGACAATAATGGATTATGTACACGTAGATAAACTGGATTAATTGGCTCAGATATAATTAACCACCCGAGCAGTACTTGAGGGCTAAATGCATATAGTATATACCCCTGTTGGGCCTGGTTAGATTTTGAAAGATCTACTTGATAGCTGTCATCAGTTGCGTCACATACTAGATTGACCGCGATCGTAGATGTTATATTAACAATACCAGGTGAGATATGGCGACCTCCACCATGTGGATCATTATTATATTTAAGAATAGTTGGTGTGGGTATTAATTTTTTCCATGAATCACATATTCTTTTAAAATGTTCATCAATAAGATCATTAACTGACTTCTTTAGCTCCTCAGAGTTAAATCCAGGAATTACAAATGTTGGTAGCTGTTCTTCTGTGATTCCATAATATTTAAGAAATACTGTTTTAAATAAACGTTTATAGCTTACACGCTGAATAGGATCATCTTCATTAACTATATAAGTACTAAGAAATCTATCTACCGGTACTTTTAATGTTTTTTCTCTATCAACGATAGCCTTATTTACATATTCTAAGTCTGATGCAACCTGATTCAAATGTTGTACTGTTTCAATTATTTGATTTTATAAGTCATCGTTGTAGGAAGTGCTGATACTGGAAAATAAATTTCTTAAATCATTAAGTACACGTCCATGTTCAGATTTAATTGGTCCTGATTTTGAGTTAATTTCTTCAACATTAATTGTTGCTATTCTTGTTGTACCTTTACCCCGAACGAAATCTATAAAATGAGTATACTGTGCATAACCACGATAAGCATCCGGAATCTCTATAAACGGATAAGTTTTTCGATATTCTGGAAGTTTTATAACTTTTTCAACATCTATGACGAAATCAGATCGTTGTGGTTCTGGTTGTCCTTGATAAACCGGTGGAACATCAGGCCATCCTAATACTGATCTAATCGAACTTTGATAAATATCTACGGAATAATCAGGGGAATTTATTTCAATAACCGCAGATAGTGTTGGTTCGTGAACAGTAATTGCTATTTTTGATTCTTTTCCTGTAATAGATTTAATTCTGCGTTGGAACTCATCATTAATCTGCTCTATTTGATAACTGCCCGTTGGAATAGCAACTACTTGCCAATCAGGAGTTCCATCAGGCTTATTCTTATTAGCAAATACTAATGAATTATTTGGCTGTAGTCCACCAAATGGTTTTGATCTAATATTTGGCCAGCTATAATAAACTCGCAATTGTGCTAATGCTATTTCTTTTGCTGGAATTGATGTTGGAAAATTGACACTAAATTCCGGATTGGTCGAACTTAACGATATCATAGTAGTTTTTGACGGAGTCGTATTAGTGACGATCTGCTGAAGTAACTCCCTGTCGGTCATTATTATTATCGTTATTATTTAATTCATTAAAATCATTAGCGATCACCTTAAAAGCGTCATCATAGGTTTTCATCATCATCGCGAATTCAGTATCGGATATTTCACCATCACTAACACACGAAGAAATGTACAAAGATAGTTTAGAGCATGCCTCTGCCACTGTATGTAATTTAATCATATAATCGTGCAATTTAGCATTTGTACAGGTATCTATCTTTTTAGCTATAATACCGAGAACGCCAGCAATAGTCGTTGATGCCGAAACAATGATGGTTATAACAGTAGGTGCTGTCATCGTCAATGTTGATAATAATAATCCTGTTCCAGCAATAACAGCAGAAACCGAGTAAACAACTACATCGATGACAACTATACACCTTTTGTATTTTTTTATTTTCATGTTATAATAATCAATAAAATTATTTAGTTTAGTCAAACACTCACATATCTGATTGCATCTGTAACGTTGAACGTCGATGCGAGACTGAGGTTGATCCATTATTGTTATATTAAGTGACTAATTGTGGTGTTTCAGCTACAAATTCCAAACACCACCAGTAAGACGTTGCGGTTATTGTTTGATCATCTGCTTCCAGTAAAAATATTTCTTCAGCATCTTTATTTAACACTATAGATACAACTCCAGAGAAAGCATCTGTTGAATGACGCCACGGAAATGTTGTAGTATAAATTTTAAACTTTGCAGAGCTGAATATAGACAGTCTATAAACACCAGTAACTTCTGCGGTATATTTAATAGTGTTATTTTGCTGTGACCATGTTGTTAGTCCTGATGCTACTGTGTACACGATATTTTTAATTTGTCTGTGTGGAATTTTAATCAGATTAGTTTTTTTAACAATATTAGGTATTCCACTGACAATATCATTGAGTTTCATGTTAACGTCGGAGAGTTTTATGTCAACGGTTGGTTGTTCTCCAAAAAAATCTTTAATGGTTTTGTTTATATTTCTACGAAAATTTAAGAACGTTTCTACATGTCTGGAAAAAGTATTATTTAGTGTAGTCATTTCGTCATTAATTTTTTTTAGAGGAATTTCCTTATCGTCTACATATTTCTTCGTCACAGCATCAAAATCTAATTCCGGTGTTCTAAGATTATTAATACCATTATTATTCATGTTGAGAAATGCACGCATTATACCGCCGTTGGCCAATACGTATTTAGATTCTTGATCGTCGACATATTTCTTTGTTGCGGCGTCTGTATCTGTGACTGGGTTTCCAAGGTCTATAATTTTATTTTGATTCATAATAATGTTACCCGTGAACGAATCACCAGCTTTCTTAATATAATCGCTGACTGACGTACCGGAATCTTGTATTTTACCCTGATCAGTAAAAGTAACTATATTATTAACAACCGCATTAGGAACTCGTATAAGTACATCTGGTAGTTGTATATTACTAGTTTTTAATCGTCCTTCTTTATCCTGAAAAACAACTACTTCATTTTGATCAACACTGGTTATGTTTAATAAATCATCAATCTCATTTCTGAGCTGATCGACAGTTGCGTATTTAGATAAATCAGCCTGCTGCTGAGCTTTACCACGAGAAGATCTTCCGTAAATGTCCACCATTATATTTACTAATGTCTGTTTAAATGTGACGTCGTAGTATATTCATGTACAACTTTGTGAGGTGGTTTTGTTGATTTTGATACAGCATCAAGTACGTTAAGTACTTCTCGACCACATATTGGTGGATCAGTTAATGTTTGTGTTGGTAACGTTGAATACCATATTGGAGTACTTTGATCGCCGCTAATATACTTTAAGAATTCTTTTGGTGGAGCTAGTCTATATGAATCAAAATAAATAATTCCACGTGGATCAATTGCATATCCAACCCAATGTGTGCCTGCACCAGAGTTTTCATCGAGATTAATAATACCTGTTTCAATATTGTTTGGTTGTTTTGGTAATTGATCACGCATAAAAACTCCTCTAAAATTTTTTATTTTTAATTTTTTAGCAGCATCTAGTAAATCAAAATTGGACATAGGAGATATCAGTAAACTGTCCCTGGTAATCTTAGGCCTTTTCCGTACCATGAATGTGGAGTCCCTGGTAATCTTAGACCCCTTCCCTTTTTTTAATTCCCTTTCCTGTTGCTTTCTTTAATGCCATTCCAGCAGCGGTTCCAACAGCGCCTAATGCAGCTGCTTTTGCAACAGCTGGGGCTGCAGCGGCTATTAATGCTGGTATAGCAGCAAGAAGTGGAAATATACCACCCGTCTTAATGATGTCTTTAATGGCACCCGCAGAAAGATTAAGTTTTATACCTTTATTTGATTTTTTGGCTTCATTGAAATGCCTGAGCTGACGTTCTGTAAGAGATAATTTATTTGAACCGCTCATCTGCTCTTTCTTTAGCGATATTTTTAATCCACAGTCATTTTTTGATGCTGATTGTATCCTTTTAATCTGACCAGGAGTCAGACTAACACTAACGTGATTATACGACATTATAATATTCATAAACGATCTAATTACATGTTTTCTACTGGAGCATCAACGACTCTCATTCGTCCACCAACACCTTCAAGTAACATTGATTTATCGCTGAGTATGACAGCAATTGCTCTGTAATTAGGAATATCTACAATATTTCTGTTAACACGAGCTCGAAAATGTATATCGACTACTGACTGTCTGGTTAAATCTAAATGTTCGAGCGAAAAGTAATAAATCGGATATAGGGTTGTAAAATCCAATTGTGATATTTGTAAACTAGTATCAATATTTTGATCACGGCCCATGAACGTCATTAATCGATGATATGCACGTGCTACATGATTTTGATCGAAATTCAGTAATATATCCTCGGATGGTTCTTGATGTCCATTTATTCTTAACGAAACCTCAGAAACACCAAGTTTGTCGAATATCATTAAACTTTTTGTTTGATTACCTACACGTGTATTATCCTGAAGCGCAATGAATATATGTCGTGGTGCGGCTATTCCCTGTTGAGAGGCTATTTGCCATGTAAATAAACCATTAATTGCACTCTGAACAACATCTGTGGTCATTGTTAACCATGACAACATTGATTTACCACCTTGACTCATAAAAGCAAGTAACCGATCTTCTTCAGGTACTGTTGGAGTCATCACTGGCATCCACAATGAAAGTTTGGTTAATACTACTTTACCATGAAGTGCCACAGTTGCAGGATCATCAGCTCCTCTAACGTGCCATATTGCATCATCGTCCGTGGCTTTTCGTACAAGTACAACCGTATGTTTGGCTCCAAAAATAACTTTTCTGACATTTCTGCAAAATCCAAATATATGTGAAAGTGGAATTGCACAAGAAAACATTCTATCTTTCAACATTGTTTTACGTGATGCAAATCCTAAGTTGAAATTTGCGTTCATTGATATTACTGCGGGAATTTCCGCGGTTCCTAAAGCGTTTCTTACATTACCTATATTTACATTTTTGTAATCCGGGTGATCAGAAGTGTCCTTTACAAACATCATTGATGGACCAGCTGATCTTGAATGATCATCGCTGTATCGTGCTAGACCCAATATCGTTGTAGCAACATCAACGTCCTTCTGAATTGATTCAATATTTTCACCATCAATCATATAAGTGGCGCTGGCAAATAACGCCATAATACCATTATTAACAAAACGAAAAGCAACATTATTATCGTATTCAGTATTATCCGCTTTATAAATTTTACCTTCTACTTCAATAAAAGCCTCAGCAGGTAAGAAATACCTACTTGTATCCTGAACTTGTAGTTCAATTCGTCCACGCTGATCTGGAATTCGAGCGTCATAAGAATAATATTGATAATCACGCACAGACTCATCTTTGAGTACTGGTGCGTCCATGTCAAATGCTGGATCAGATATTCGCTTGAACATCTTTATTATAATTATTATCGTCTAAAACGAAGACCACTTCCTGCTATCAGATTAGCGGTTATATTTTTTTCTTTTTCTGACATTGGTACATCAGCCAACTCTGCTAGTTTTTGATTAGCAACTTGATTTATTATTTTACTGACATTTGGAGGCATTACTTCAGTACTAGGTAATTTTACTGGTGGTTGAGGTTTTCGTTGTATTAATCGTGCTAGTCTATCTTTGATCGCTGAAAATGCTTTACCAGCGAGATTACCCATAGCACCAATACCTTTTTCACGAACAACATCAATAGCTTTCATATCCAGTTGCTTTGCGATCGGTATTGCTTTTGGTGCTATCCTTCTAAATAGACCCTGAACAACATCACCTAGTCCATCTCCGTAGGTTGTTTTGTATACTGGTAATCGTGAGTTTATTACCCTGACCATGGTTGGTCTACGTTGAGTATTATGTACGATCATTTTATTATAGTAATTGTATTTAATTACGTACTTAGTCGCTGTAGTAGTCATCGGCAATTTCGTTAATAAGAGACTGATAAAAATCAACGTCCATGATGCCGCCTGTAAATAACCGTCTGCAAATATCAGCTGCTTCATTAATTATTTCTGGAGAATTATTACCAGCTCGTTTTCCTCCGATGAGGATTTCTAGTCGTTCAACGTCAGAGATAACGTTATTAGGACATAGAGTAAAACCACTTCCGGTAGAGAAACCTTTTCCTTCTCTCTCTGCTGCTTCTATTTCTCTTAATTTATCTTTATATTCTTTTAAATGTTCATTTGTAGAATCTATCCATATTTTACTTCTTAATTTTTCTTCTTCAAGAAACTTTAACTCACGATTGTAATCTTTAATTATTTTGTTTTTAACAAATTCTGATTCAGCAGTTTTCAACCTAAGATCTATATTTTTTTTTTGTTATCTATATTCTCCTCAGCAGACATTAATTCTTTTTCATAAATTTTTAGTCTTTTTTCTAAACTTTGTATACTGAGCAGAATTTTTCCTTTGTCTGGAAGTGTTGAAGGAGGCGGTGCTTCTTCTGGTGATTTTAACATAGACGGTGATAATAATAATTGTGGATCCTGTGGTGAAGGAGGAGGTGATGATCTTAATGGTGGTGGTAATGATAATGATGATGGCGGTGACGATGGAGATGGTTGTTGCGGCGACGATGGTGATGGTTGTTGTTGTAATTCCAATGTTTCAGAAGGAGGAGGAGGAGCTTGTGTTCTTTTTGTATATTTTCGTTTTGGTCTTGCTGCTTTTTCCTCTTTTGCTTTTCTTCTTTCTTCCTTTTCTAGTTGTTTCTGTTCCCTAATTCGTTTTGCTTCTTCTCTTCTTGATTGAATTAAATTATCAACTTCATAGAGATAATCCCGATATAATGGATCATCAGTCTTAGCTTTTTCAAAATTATATCGTATGCGATATAATGCTTTTTGCCATTGTTCACGATTTTTAATATTCTTAGCGTGTTCAGGTTTCATTAATTGATTTCTTCGACTAAAACTATCCAAAGCAAATTCAGCTAATTGTTGCATATTTTTTATGTCATTCTTAATTGCATTAACAGTATCTTCATTAAATTTATTTATTAGTTCAACATAACTTTTTTGTTTAGGGGCTGATGCTTCAGCGACTACAGGTATTGGTTGAGCAGCAGCTATATCAGCTGGAAGTCCACGTAAAAGTCTTTTTGTCTGTTTTGTTCTTTCTGCTATTTTTTCAGTTGCTTCAGCAGTTTTCTCTAAAACAGAAAGAAGAGGTTTAGTTGTCTCTGTAATAGGTTTAAATAATTGTTTTGTATCCTCTTCAAATTCAACATGAGATTCTTGTCGTTGTTGTAATTGTTGCTTGACAGCATCACGGGTAGGTAAATATTTTCTAATTGCCTCTAATCGCTCTCGAGCTAATCTAGCTGAATGTGATTCGCCTATAACGACCATTATTAATAATATTTATAATAATTGTTTAAATTACAGCAGCAGGAAGGGCGGCCGACAACAATTGAGTGACCCGCGAGTAAACTAAACGCATTATAAAAATAAAAACAAAAAAGTCAAAAATAAAATAACAAAAATAAGCTAACATTATCCGTTTTGGTAATAATAAAAGTTAGGAGGTTCGGTTTAGAGTTATTGACCTTATTTTTCAGCCCCCGTAGGAACCTTTATTTTATGAAAAACTTGCTCGAAACCAATTTGTAGGGTTCACCCTGCCTGCTGCTGCCTGTGTTGTCATTTGCTTACAGTAAAAAATATTTTAAAACATTTTGCACAGTATTTTTAGTTTATTAAATTGAACTGTCAGTGACTGACCTTGACCTCACGTTTTGGGTTACAAAGTGATACAAAATGACAGCCACAAATGATGTTTGGTTTTCTGCATTGCTGGGCTTATTGTTTCAGCTATAATTAACCAGAAGCGTACACAAATTCATGCACAATATGACATTTCCATATCAAACTCGATAAAGTATAGAATTTGTATGTGGAACTGAGTTTTCTAAAAGCCATAGGTTAACGCCGTAAAAAAAAATAAGAAAAATAAAAAACGTAACGTCGAATGCTCAGGATTAGCCGACTTAAGGAAATGGACGCAATATATATGATGCGTTACAAACTTGACCATGAATATTATTATAGTATACAAGGTTAATTCAACGATGTCAGTTTAGCTGTACCTGGTGTTCGACAGTTACGACACGTTCCTAATAATTGAGATCGGTTGGGGGTAGGGTATTAGCGTGATTCCACATAGGCATGCTAAATTAAATTACAAATGCTACTGGGACATAGGCAACAAAAGAGAAAGAGATTGAAAGAACATTGAGTCAATACGTAAATATTGTATTATGTTCCGGTCAGTAAAAACAAAACAACTGGGCAAATGATAAATAAATTAGATGGCTGAATGTATGGCTTTGCTCGCCATCGGCAGCTCCAAATGGCATATTTTAATGACAGAAAGGGGATTTTAGAAATGGATTTGAAGATTCCAACACATCTGCAATACCTTTTCAAACACAATCCACTTGCTTCTCAGCACTTATCTACAGTAGAAACTGTAATATCTACATTGCAAATACAAATGTTTGCAAAGGCACTAGATCAAATGTGCCTCATTACTAAGTAAACTGAAAAAGATTGATGAATACGTGATACATACAGAAACCTGAAGCTTTATCTGTTTATGAATGAAAAAAATATACAGTGTTATCTTGCTTACACAGCAACCTGGACTAAGTCATGGATAGAGCTCTCAACATAATTACACACGATGATTTTGAAAAAGGACTTTTAATCCCGTGTTTGTAAAGCAAATAGTGATATACCTATACAAAAGTTAATTTTTCAAGTGTTTAAAGATGTATGCCAGAAGAATAATTATTGACGAGGATTTAGTGGTAGTGATTATGAAAGACAAAAAGATAAAACTAAGCAAAATCAATTAACTGTGGTTTTACAGTGCCAAAGCTCTCAGTTAATTGTGGTGTTACAGTGTCAAAGCTCTCAACATAATCACTCACGAATGCAATTAATCAGCACTGATAAACAAACACGGTGATATAATGTGACTACTCATGAATGACTCAGAATAATAGTGCATTTATATTTGAGACAGAAATAGTTCACAATGACATGAACGATGATATGTACTACTATGACACTGGTGCCTATCCCAAGGACACCATGTTTGGTATTACTAAAGCGAACAACAGTTCAGAGATTTTTCAAAGATGAGCTAATTAGTGTATCGGCGAGTTTTTTGGGTTAAGGCAAAATTTTATTCCCATAGGACCCCTAACGATGCAAGGAAAGTTGACAACGACATAGAAAATGTGCAATGCAAAAATAATTTAAAATTTGAGATGAACAAATATCATTTAATCACATGGAAAATAACCAGGAAACGAATTGACTTAGGTCCTACAATTACCATATGCCCATCTTCTGATCATCCCAGTGAACTAAATAGCATTGTCTATGTATGAATCATTGTTTGACAGCGTGTACAGGTTACTTCGAGGTCTTGTCAAGACCTTGAATTGAAAACAAAAACAACTTAAGTCTAATCAAAAGTTTGTTTCGCTTCATTTGTTTCAAAGTTTCTACTATTTCTCTTTTCGTTTCATGCGGTATTCAGCAATTCTCTTCGAACTCAGTTTCCACTGCTTTCCTGTCCGTGCTCAAGAAGACCACCAATAACCGTGTATTTTCCATGAAATCTTTGATAGCATAGACATTTCGAAAATGTCTACCACTGCAATCCAGCTAGGTTATATGATTCGCTTTAATTCGAATCATCAAGATTTCCACAGTCATTTATCACAAAGTTAAATTCCTTGGTACAAAATCAAGTAGAAAGTTATTAAAAATCATCTAGTAACTTTAATCATTTATCGCATTTAACATCTCAATCTTTTACGATCTCATTTTCATCTTTGAATAACCACGTTCTGTGGCAGGTCTTGTTTCAGAGGAATATTAGATGATGATGATGATGATGATGATGGTGATGATGATGATGATGAGAATGATAACGATGTAATTGGAAAAGTCCGTATCAGACTTTGTTTGGAAAAACAATTAGTCTCTCCACAATTTATCATGTTATGATTCTCTTTTAAATACTCTTCCGCTACGCTCCACGACGTTGACTTTGTTTTACACACGCCCGAAAATGAATTGGTTTCCATCAGTCACGAAACAGATACACATTTAATTTCCAGTTTCTTTTGTTTTTACTTGAAAGTTATCATGAGTACTTCTCAGATCAAATCAGACGTAATGAATATCATTTTAGACATTATTAATATTATGTTACTAATATCTATGTGGCTTTCATGCCCTTTGAGCAAATACTTAGAGGCGTTCGTAAACTGCCGTATCTTTGGAATGCCGTGTGAATAAATCATATTTGCCCGATCTTCTAAAATTGTCGGATCTTCACTACTGCCCAGTTGAAAAACTTTTCAGGATTACTTTCTCCAGTCGTTTTGCACATTATATCAAAACACCATTAAAGCCCATTCTGCGAAAATCAAGAATAAGGGTTGTTAAAGGTTTATTGGCTGCTATGTCGATGATTCTCTCCCTTGTAATGTAGTCGTAAAATAGAGCGAGTACAGTTCTATACTTATCATTCACCGACTGTAAGATTTTGTCATTCACCAACTGTTAAGATTGATTTCTGGGTTAATGATATCGTGTTGCAAACAAACCTTTCCAAGTTTGGAAGTCGACATTTGGTAACTCGCCGCCTTTGTGATTACCGACTTCATCAAATCAACCTCTTTTGCGAGTGCCATGTTAATTCCGACATCCTATTTAAGAGTACATTACTATATAGGACAATGACCTGTTAATATCTGAAAGGCAAGTACTATTCTAAACATTTTCCATACAGCACAAAATGCAAAGCCTCAGTACCAGTGTTTTGCTCGTTACCAACCCCTGATCTCAGCTTTCTCAATTTTTTACTCATGATGTCATGTTCAATCATATTTGTTTCAATTGATACAGGAAGCCATTATCTGTATGTGGTGAACATTTTGCAGTCATTTTCGTTCAAAGGATCACCACTACCGTACGATATACTTGGTGTTTTTCATGTATATTCTAACTTATTTAACACCACATTATTAGCATCTTCATTTTCGTTCATGTCAAACAACACCAGGTACCCGCTATCTGAGATTAACTTTGATATACAAAGTTGAAAATTTGTTGTAGCTTTATTGCTGCTCAGGGTGTTCTTTGAGGTATTTTACTCCTTACAGCATATTCTCCTACGTTTTAGTAGCTATGCAACTATTGAGCTAAAAAAATTCTACATAAATATGTAAGCAATATACACACTGTAACCCATAACAAATGCAATGAATGTGTATTAATACTTGATGTTTTCATCATATTTCACGTGTTGAGAGAAATCATTTAGTTTAGGTTGTATTTATTCTTCAATATTGCACTTCAAACTATAGCTACCATTATCACTTTGTGCAGGCGCATACAGAGAACCATAATCATCTAGGTTTAGATACTTAGTCACTAAATCTTGCTCACCCACTCTTTCGTTCAAGTATTTTTTCGCCTTGGCACTGTTCTCGGTGAATCCTGAAATTGTTCTATGCAACTCCTCCATGACAATGTCGTGTCTAGCTTGTTCATCATCAGATCGATAATGACGAAATAACTTGAAAGAGGCTTGCATTCTGTAATTACTAGGCTAGAGATATATTGATGATCCAACCATAACTGCTGCTTCAGCCATTTAATATATTTAAGGGCAGCAAATTTTGATGCTGCTGACAATCGATATCCTGACTAGAACAGCATAATATGATCTGTAATATCAGAATATCATACTTGGTGTCGTCTTTCAAACCTAGAAATAAAAACTGTTATCTTCTAGGTATTAAGTTCTATATATGTTTAGTTCCAATCCGTTAAGAAAAATCTAATTAAATGCTATCAGAAGTGTTTTTAATATGTGTGAGTTCACAAAAGTTTTATACTAGCCTGAAATTTAATTTGTATGACATCTCCGTTATTCACATATCGCGTGTAACGTATATTCAGCAAAAAGATAAAGAGCTTAGTTAAATTCATCAGTTTTTACCAGTTTTCTAGGTGATGTTTCAAATGCAAAAGGATGCAGCAACCCATCGGTTTCTGACAGGCAAAATGAATTTACCATATCTCTCAATACTTGTTTCAGTGCCATCAAGATATTCAACAGTGTCATCAGATAGCCCTCATTCTGATATATCTCAACATCATCAGGATACCCCTCACACGGTACCCGAAAATCGTACAGCAATATACATCATGGCATATGTTTCGTGTTTAGTTTTGTTTACGTTGATTTATTTTTTCAGTTCAACCATTCTGACTTCCACTGCGTTACTCTTGATGTCCGATTCCGAGTTCTATTCCATTTTGCAGGTCTGTATTGTTTAGTCTATTTTGGGGTTATGCTACCGATTAACGTGATAGTCTTGTTTTTGTAGTTGCATTTTTAAGCTTTAAATGTATCAGTATCTGTTGTAAACTTCTTTCCCAATCATTTAAATCTTTTTATTCTTTTACATTTTTCATCAATGCTTTCTTGAACAGCACCAATATTACCCACCACTTCTCGATCAACATGTCCTTTTCATCTATCTTAGATTGTTCAATATCAGTGAATTTCTTCTCAAGTTGTTCCCTCCATATGTTGATACTTTTCAACATAATTGATACTTTTCAATTTGCTCTCATGTGTTTAATATTTCGCTATCAATTCTCCTCTACAAACCCTTATAATTGCTGCATCAGTTTATGTGGAAGGGGGGGGGGAATTGTTGAAGTTTAAGTAACTTCTAATGATTGGAATTGACATTTCATCTTTTTTTGTCCCTGTCTCAATATTTAAGATTAAGTAAGACCTCAAGGTGATTTCGCTCAGGTCATGGTACACACTTAGCGTGGCAAAAGATAGGTTCAAAGCTTACAGAGAAATACCATCACTCTTTCATCTTTATCTTTGATGCTGATATTAAATCTGATAAATTAATCCTTTGTAACTCTAAGGAATAACCATTAGCATTCAGTGGAACAAGGTCTCCGTTAATAAACATTTAACTGGCAAAGACTCAAATAAACACCGATCATATCCATTGCTAACATTCTGGGTGATTTGTCTAGTAAAACCCACAAAAGATGTCAGATTCAGTACATGAATGTATTATTCCATGGCTATTGAATCGTAACTATTTAGCATTGTGAAGTACGATTATCACAGCGAAATTATTTCAGGGACTGAATTTTACCTTTGAGTTGTTTCAAACACTTGACGCCGACACTGTGCAAAACATATTTCCATCTAGAAGTATCATAGCAGTTGCAACAAAGGATAATATGGCGCACTTGCAAATGGTCATGCAAGAAGTCATCTACAAATATTAACCCTGTGTACTACAGTTTAATGTACCTATTGCTCAGCGGTGATTTCTCCCCGAATTCAGCCCAGATCAGATACCCGTGCCAGGCCTACAGTAAATTTGTCAAGTCAAACCAGCAACGATTGCAATGTGATTTCTGTGATCGCTAGTCTCATCGTAAAGTACTGATCTGACAACCGAAAAATGCAACCTATTTACCAAGTCTGTTGGACATTTTGTTATCTCCTTTTTTACCTTGCCAATACACTGCCACTTTTTACAGCTTCATATTTGAAGATGATGATGACTTATTTGGTGGTTGCAACAATAAAAACACAAGTAGTCTCCGCTACCGATGCAACATACCTTACTTTCGAAAGCTGTCCCAAACACGGAAGATATTTTCGTGAATCTTAGTGATACCCAGATGAAACAGCCCAAACATTTACTATTGTCCATATAAACATATATGGTATAAATTATAAATTCATTAAGTTTTAGTTGATAAACTGTTGATTTCCTTGTTATATTGGAAAGCAAACTTGACACATATATCAGCGACAGTCTTTTTCATGTTGATGGGTACAAACATGAAAGGCGGAATCGCACTGTCAGTGGTGGTGGAAATTTGTTATTTATTTGTTCAGATATCCCAGTTCACAAGATGAAGGAACTAGAGTCCTAGCACCTGGTGTGTCAGATGACTCAGGTCTCTTATTGAGCTATATTTCAAATCGAAAGCAGCAAATCAAGATGCAGTTAGTCTTGAGTAGCTGGAGTGCAGATCATTAAAGGGTTCCTAAGGGGTCAATCCTCAAACCTTTATTCTTTAATGTTTTAATTGATGATATTCTTTATTTTATTAAATATGGTTCTTTATATCGCTATAGTGATGACGACACTTTGTACTTTTTCTCACAGGACTTTCACACTCAGACTGAAACACTTGAAACAAAATTCTGGTTGACTGGTTCACTGTCTACAAAATGCAAGACAACTCTGAAAAAGTTTTAAGTACTAACTGTGGGTAATAAGATATTCGGTATGAATATTGTACTTGATAAATGCAGTGCTATAATAAACTGTGAAGAAATAGTTAAACTGCTAGAAATTGACATTGACTATTAACTTCAATTCGATCCACATGTAAACAAATCTTTGCAGGAAATCTTCAAGGCATCCATCTGTCCTGAAATGTAAAGGTCAGAAGTTAACTAGACTTAAGAAACTACGCTTATCCTTTCCAATATCAACTTGTTCCTTAGACTGGCATCTCTGCTGTGACATGAACACTACAAAACTCGAAGAAAAAAATACGAGAGCGTGCATTGAGCTTTGTTATAACATTAAACACAATCACTTATGATAAACTATTACTTAAGTAAACATGCCGACAATGGCGTTACAGACTTTTAAATTTCTTTAAAAACGTGCTTCCAAATGTTTGGATGATTTTATACGCTTTAACACAAAACATTTAATTTTAGATATTCAAATATTTTAGATTCCTCAACAATTAAAACCTCAAGCTATGGCGAAAATGCTCAGATATGCAGATGCCAGTATATGGAATAAGCTACATAATCATGTTAGAGACCAGTCAAATGTTTATTCATTTCGAGTACTAATTTTACCCTGGAATTATTAATCTAATATCCGCAAATGTTAACCACACCACATCAACTCTTCTGATAAGGACAATATATGTGCTACCATTTTGTTTTACTGCTTTGATCTTATGTACTATCAAATGCCTTACTGTTAGTAACTTTCTTTTTAAGTAAAGCATAATCTGCGTCTCAGCATGCTTTTGTTTTTAAGTTAATTTCAATTTCGTTTATAACCTATAATTTCACGAATCTACCCCGTTTTGCATCGTTCAGTGCATCCTAACCTGTGTATTGTTCTAGTGGACTAAATACTAAACTCACTTTTCATTACTGCTTCTTTACAAATGCTGATTGCTGTTTAACAGTACAACACTCTTTGCAGGATTCAGAACTGGAGTTTATTTTAACGACGTGTTACAATGATTGCTGTATTTTTCCTTGATTCTATGTTACAAAACTAGTAACACGTGGCTTCTAATTAAAGACTCGGTTTTTGTTCTTCTAGAGTATTAAGAGGTCAATGTTTTGCATACTGCATCATTATTTGCCTTGACACTGTCAAATAAGTGTTGGGCATATATATATATATATATATATATATATATATATATATATATATATATATACTATATATATATATATATATATATATATATATATATATATATACGTGTGCAGTGCGTGCTCAGCCATTTAGCAGCGTCATCATCAGCAAGGTGCAGAGCCTGCAGTCCACGGGGGAACTTTGTTAGTGGACAGTTGTTCACAATGTGTGGCATGGTCTGTAGAGCTCCACAGCAACACGAAGAGACCGTGGCCTGGTCCCATCGGACAAGGTTGACTGCACAACGGCCCTGTCCTGTCCGAAAGTGGTTCAGCGTGGTCCACAGATGACGTGGAAGGTTGAAGCCAGTAGGGCAGACAGATGGTTCATCAATGAAGGAATGGTTTACAACATCTGTTGATGACCACTCGACACCCCATGCCGAAATAGCTGTCATATCCTCTGGCAACGAACCTAACCAGATTGGGCGTCTCGAAGTCAAGCGGACCGCTGGATGTGAGGTGATGTCCATGTACAGTGGAAGTTTCTCACTGGCATATACCTTAGCCAACACTGTGTGGTTGCTTCCTGGCGACGCAGATGGGGGGGGGGGAATGTTGCTGAGTACCGGCAGCCATGGTAAAGGAGTAGGACGTAGTGTTCCAGAGATTATGTGCATTGTTATATTGAGCTGGACGTCAATTATCTTGGTGTGGGATGATCAAACCCTGACTGTTGGTAAGTCAGAAAAAGTGTTGGCTCAGCTAGAATAGGTTTTGGGCAGTCATAATAGGCGTTGGTTAGTCACAAAAGGCTTTGTTCAAATTAGGTGACGGACTGCCAGGCTGAGTTCTTTTCTTTTATTAAATATCTTACCTCTGTTTCTCTCACAGTAACAATAATAATATGAATACTGTAAATATATGGACCTCGTTCTTGATAAAATGTATGCAGTTGTAGCTTATTTAATGTTTTGTCGGTTCCAAAGATATTGGAGAAAAGAAAAAGTAGAAGTAAAAAACATTGTGCGTCGTCACAGCAAGATTTGTGCTTGTTGACTTCATGGTTAATGCATAGGCATCTTATCTTACTATCTGGCTCTACAATAAAAAAATAATTCGTATTATATTAGCTTATCATATCCTGTACATAATAATGTGTTTAATTTTTAAGATGTTTAATTCCTTTAATCATCTTTGTGAAAATTTCAGTGTAATAGCCCATTACTTTGTTTTGTTAGTTAAAATCGTGCTAGATAAAGCTGCTTATTTTCAGTTTTATCTGATTTTTAGATCATTATGATCTGATATTTCATTTAAAGGAACAGTCTGATGGTTATTTCAAGAAAAGGATTGTCTTAAAGTCTTTACAGTAACAAAGTGTAAAGAAGTTCAAAGATGACGTCCAAATCTTTTTATCATCACTGTTTTGGTCATCATGGGCCAGTATTTGGGTTACATTTTTGTGTTTGACATTCACTTCTCAATGACTGTACATGCTAGAATCGTAAAAGAGATCATATATGCATCTCTTATTTAGTTCTTACAACAAAACAAAGTCATTTTTACCTATATTAAATATTTTACTGGCTTTATGGTTAAGTCTGGCGTTTAGTTCATGATCACATGATGTATACATTCTACCCTACATAGAATCATGAAAAATGGTTAGGTAATGTATCTTGATAAGTGCTAAATAAGTATTGCAATAAAAGGTTGCTGTGAGCTATATTTCATACTTAAGTGACTTTCTAGAAAGTTTGTGTTTGAAGTTCATTTCTTGTTGTGTTGTTCATGTGATAATCACAAAAATTAATAACTGGTAACAGCTCTGCCAGTATTACACCGTTAAAACCAAAGGTCACTGTGACCTACATTTTATGCTTACTAACATATGTAAAGTGTTTGTGTTTAGCTCATGAAGACATAGTGCAGTTGGAAGTAGGTATTCATATGTTTGTTTAAGGATGGATGTATTAACAACATAATAACGGGAATTGGGTCAAAAATTAATTAAATGTGTTCATTCTGTTCGCATATTTTCTCGTACATGAATACGTTAAGATAGCAATATCTGTGTTTTTGCACTCATTCAAGCAGACAACGCCCAGGAGTTGTATCTGTGATTTGCATACAGTCAGGAAACGGCAAACAGTAGATTCATTCGGAACTATCATGTCGCGGAATTAACTGACTGACTGACTTGGATTAGCGTCGTTTATCGCCTTGTCGGCAGGTGCGACCCTTTAGTTTGCGTGCGTTTAATCGCTATTTGATATCACCAGAGCAAGCTGCAGTGAGATAAGTCGCCTCGATAGCTCTCGTTCGTTTTCCTCCGCCCTTTTATTTCAAATCTATGCCCAGATTCCTATTTTGTGCGTGGCGATTCCTAACCTAATGTCAAATATGTGAGAGTCAAATCCGTTTTGAATGTTCGTGAGTTGTGAATTTTTCTACTATGCATTTTATTGTATTTCGTGTATTATGCGTACTTGTATTTTTCCCAAAAGATTTGACTAATCATTCTGGCTTACAGTAGCCATTGAATTTTGTAATCTCAATTGGTGTGTCGCAGTAACGTGCCAAAGGAGATCATGCTTGGGTCAGAATGAAAGCCCTATTTGATAATTGTGTTGTGTGTGCTATATTTTTGGGTGAGTAGGTGCTATACTGTGTGTATATTATAGATGTGCATGTTCTTTTTCTGGGTTCTATGTTGTTTGTGCTATAGATGAGTATGCTTCTCTGGTGTTACAGTGGGGATGGGTGGTTCGTTCAGGTTTGGACGTCGGTTTTATATATTTGGGTTGGCAATTCATTTCTCTTCAGCTTCTTTTCCTGATCTTCTTTTTTTCTGCTCTTTTCCGCCGTGTGTGTCGTTTCCTTCTGTAATTGTTATTGTCATCTTTATCTTTTCCTGATCTTCCTTATTTCTGGTATTTTGGCCGTGTGTTTCCCTTATTCAGTATTACTGTTGTGTTCTGTTTATTTCCTGACCATTATTTATGCTTCTATCTGCCCCTTTTTTCTTGCATTCCTGTTGCCTATGTTGCACATATCTGATATAACATTTGGTTAATTAGCGCTATTTGTTTATTGTGATTTTTATGTTTTTAACGTTTGTATTTATGTATTTTCTTATCTTAACTTAGCCTTTATTATCTGTATAATTATTACTAATTTTGTGTAACTATTAGTTTGATTTTTATAGTTCCACTGAGCGAAGTGAACCCTTTGCGCGCGTCTGTGCGTGTGTGTGTGTGTGTTCTGATATCTTACAAAAGAGCTAGTTTTCACAGTGTTATTATTTTTGTTGTTTTTAATATTTTATCCTTTCCCCTGGCTCACTAGAAATACACCGGCCTCACTTGAGTGTTGAGAACTTTGAGTGAGGCTGGGGGCTGATATCTTATTTGAATAACTAAATAACTAAATAACTAGTTCTCGCCGTATTATTTTTGTTGTTTTGCTTATTTTACCCTCTTCCCCCGCTCACTCAGTAGTAAAGTAAAATGGTGATTCTAGATTTTAAGCCTCTTTTCCCTCTAAAAGCGTTTCTATGTTGAGTTTCTAGATTTTAGGCCTCCTTTCCCTCAAAAAGTTTCTATGTTGACATTTTATAGCGCAAAAAATGTACATGTTAGTCAGTCTGTACATATAGGAAGCCTATCCCCTTATACATTGCTAGTCTATACAATAATTGTGCTGCATCCAGAAAACAGTCTCGAAATTTCTGGAGAATGACATAGCAGAAATTATAGGAGAATGACATAGCAGAAATTTTAGAGAATCCCTGTGAATTTTCTGGAGAATCACGTGATTGGAACATTCTAGTAGAGTTTCGCGGCACTTTAAAAGGCAGCCAATTTTTCACACGTAGGTCAATCTGCAGAGATGTGTTCGCTGGGATAAGAAGGTAAGTGAGACGTTGTATTATTACCGTATATTTTATCATAATTGTTCTCGTACTTGCTAATTCTCATTGGTAAGATATCTGTTAACATACTGTCAATATATACGAAATTCGCGTATTAAATCGTCCATACCATATTTTACACCTCGCAGATAAGATCGTATTTGATCAAGTAATTTTTTATAAGTGATACTCGCCGTTTTACAAGAATTCTTTTTTGTTTCAAGTCTTGGTTCAATTTTGTTTTACATGCTGTTGAAAGAGATACACTGACACCAGATATAATTAACAGAAACAGATTTAATGATGCTCCACTTGAGATTATACCAGAGCTTGTCATCACCAATGGCAAATATGATATTACTAGAAGTATTCTACTGTAATACTTGTAACATTATTTTACACACTAAAGGTTTTTATGAAACAATTTATAATATTGTATTAGGGCACCAACATCCTGTTTTGGAATTTCTTCTGAAATATGATTGAAATCGACCATCTGTTTTTTCATTATACAATTTTTTACACAATAGTAAAAGTTCTAGTACCAGCAATTGAATCAAGAAACTCGCGGAATTCTTGATTGTCAGCTATAAAATTTCTATACTTGTCATAAACATCTGACGAAATATTATCATATCGTTTATCTGTTAGTACCTCATTTTTCTTTAACCAAGTAAATGAATAAAAAATACCTCCTACTTCACGTTCGTACAGATCTGTTTCATTCACCAAAATACTGTAATCGCTTTCTATTTCATCCATATACCCTAAAACTAAACTCAACTGATCTAACGTGAAATTTTTGAGAACAAGATGTTGTCTGATAATTGCATATGCGACTACAAAATTTGCTATCATTAATCTTCGTAGTGTGTTTTGTTCAATTGTAAGAAGACTAATAGCAGAAGCTACTTTAAACATTACTTTTTCATATAGTTTTGTAAATACTTTCTTGATTTCATCATAATAATGTCTCAGTGATAATTGTCTAGAGCGTTGGAGTGATGGCAGTGGAACATCTTGTTCTTCACCTATGTCGTCTTAAGAATCAGAATTTCCTATCAACCCTGTTTGTCTAACTTTATCAAAAAACCTTTCTCGCTCATTATTGCTAAGATCACTAATTTTATTATCGAAAGTTTTGATTATCTTTAGAGACTTGTCAACAATAATTGGATCAAATTCTGGGTCTTTTTTACGTATCATTGGCAAAATTGCGTTTGCGTACACTTTAATAGTTAACTCTGTGTCTGGTGTCTTTCTAGCAACTTTAACTAGGGTTTCCTTGTCGTGGTAGTACATGCCGAGATGTCTAAAAAAATTTTCGTTTTAAAAAACTATTGTATAATTCTTTGTTCCTTTTTATTCCTATTACACTAGTTTCCGCTAGTTTGTCGAGGTAATCATGGCTACTGTTTACTTGTTTTTTTATATCTTCTCTTCCACCGTAAGCATTTGTTTTTATTAGGTTCGATTTTATTATCAAATCTAAATTTCCTAAATCAAGCTCAAGCAATATTACTTTTAGCAGGATCTCAACTTATGTATGTTCTTCTGTGCAATCATCAGGATAACAGTATCTTCCTATAATATCAAAGTTTTCTACTGCCTCTTTTAGTTGTGGTCCTCGCATATGCATAACACGAACAAATTTGTTTTCTTCTTCTGACAATGGAGAGTTTATTATTGGAATTGAAAAACTTTTTCTAGTATTTATTTCACGTGCCGCTAGTGACTTGTCCCCCACATCTATTTTAGGGTTAAAAATATTATAATATTATAGTAAAATTCTTTCGCAACGTCTATAAACCATTGTGTTGCCATTATCTTATAGCATCATTTTAAATTTGATCATCGAGCGTGTATATTTGAAATGATGTCAGTCCTGGAAATGGATACTCAGCGGTGATAATATATACGCGAAAATACAAGTACTTGTTGACAGTATTTGCAGTCTGAATTGTAAAATATTTTGATGTTGTAATATGTGTTATTTGTACTTTTCAATGTCGTCCAGTCAATATTATTGTTTGATCTTTCCAATTGCCAATTATAAATTCGGCCAACGCTAGAGTTTAATTTACCTCGCAAATGAAATTGCCAAATAGCAACTGCAGTCGGACATTTAATTTTGATCCAAAAGTTTCCAACTTCTCCGTTGGTCGTCCACTCGTGTCTATCAGAGAAAGCGTAACGATAATAGTTTTCAGGATAATATGATGATGCGCTTACCTCAAACCCAACTCGGTTATCACTTTCCCCGTAAAGTGTTGGAATATACCCAACATTATTTTTGGTTCGTTTTACACCACTGGAAAGACTATCGACATACGCTTTATTTGTCAGGTCATTAGAGTTAACTGGAACATACGTCGTAGTGATTTTTTGTCTCTCATATTTATGTTACGTGACATTGCCCCACCGGATCTTCTAAGATACGGTGAAATTTCTTCTTTTAACTGAGCATAGCTAATAGCATCCGACTCGGATGCTGGTGGTGAGATTGTTGGTAATCCAGTTACTTTTGAGTTTGACATGGACAGATTACCTGTCATCATGTGTCCGGCTTTGTCTAACTCACTGTTCTCAACAGATTTTAGTTGTGCATAACTTATAGCTCGCGTTAAATCTGCTGGCGGATATTAAGTTTCTAAACCTAACACTCGTCGAGCAGGCATATTAATATTCCCTGTGACCGTTCCGCCTGTTTTATCAAGCTTGTTATTATCCACGTACTTTAGTTGTAAATAACTTACCGCTTGGGTTTGATTCGAATTTGCTGGTGGGTATCCAGTCTCCAAGCCTACAACCTTTTTTCCTGACATATCTAAATTACCGATTAAAGTTCCTCTTGTCAGTGACAACTTGTTGTTGTCGACGGATTTAAGGTGTGCATAACTAGCAGCTTGTGAAATGTCAACCATTGTTGGCGGATACGCTGTTTCTAAACCTAATACTTGCTGATATGACATAAATAAATTACCTGTCATTGTATCGCCGGTTTGTTTGACTAGCGATGATGCATCAGTTATTGTTGGTTTGTCATCTGAAGTGAGTCCTGTTAGTGCTGTTCCAAACTTTGCATAATAGCTCATATTATGTAAATTATATAGCATAAAATTATGGTAAAATCGTCGATACTGAATTTTGATACCGAACGGTTAATCAAACATAAACACAACAATGAACTTCCAGACTGTCATTATCGTACAGGGTCTGGTAAAACAAATCTATTATTAAATCTTTTGCTCGATGACAACTTCAACTATGACAAGGTATATGTTTACACAATTAATCCGCAACAGGATAAATACGAATTATTAAGCGAATATAACGACAAGCTTCGGGATGAACTTGGAGTTGGTGATGATATATTTATGATCAAGCAAATGGAGGAATTAATTCCCGTCAATGAACTTGATTCGTCTGAGCATAAAATAGTTGTGCTTGACGATATTCCGCTAAACAATGAGGAGATGAATAAGATTAGGTCTTATTTCTCATTATCGCGTAATAAAAGATGCAATTCTATCTTCCTTGCTCAAGGATTTTACAACGTTGACAGATTTATTAGGAGAAATACGGGATGTTTTATACTGTTTCCTGGTCTAGATAATGTTGATGTTAGAAATATTGCAAATGAGCAGTGCGGTGAAGTAACAAAAGATAAATTTATTGAATTATATCATCAGGCAACCAAAGACAAATATAACTTTTTCTTATTTGACAAACTAGCACGTGATCCAGATAAAATGTTTCGTTGTTGTATTGACACATTTCTCTAGACAAATTTTATAGCATCTAAAAAAATAATAATAGACGAACATCAGCGAAGAATCGAATTACTAAAGAAATTTATCAGAACTCGAGCTGCTTTTAACAAAAAAGTGGAAGAAGCTCGCCGAGGACAAATTCAGGCAGAAGAAGAAACTGCCAAACTTTTAAAGCCAGTTACCGAAGCAGTACTTGGCAAGCAACCAGAAGTGCCAACAATATCTCCAGAAGAACTAAAAAGTAATACAAGATAAAGGCTTGTTAGGTTTACTAGGAGAAAGATCGAAAGAAGAAAGTAACAAAATTGTAACTGAACTTGTGAGACATATTGCTGATCCTGTTGTACGACAGGCTGAATTTGACATGTTAATGGACAGTCCTCTTGCGCTGCAACGTCCCATAGCGAGATTGACAGTTAATCCAGCTGAATTAAAAAAGTTGATAGAAAATATATCAGAGCAAACTAAGGAATTAACTGAGTTTCAAAGAATGATGCAAGAAAGTATCGTAGAAGGTATGTTTATTAAAAGTCAGATAAAATTTTATAGAAAGCAGGTTAGGGGAACAATAGAGGATGATGAGTATAATGAATTTATTAAAAAAGACTTGCAAAAATAAAAAACTAAGCAATCTTGATAACATTCGAGATTGGTCAGAAGATGATTACAAAAAACTGCAAGAAATTTTAAGAAGAGTATACAATGATTTTATCGCAGCTGAAGAAGCGATTAAAAATGTTAAAGATGAAAAAGAAATAGTACCTCTGTTAGATAGAATGAGAGAAGGAATTGCTGCTGAGGTTTTGTATAGAACAGCAGAACAATATCGAAATAAACCAGGAGTTATAGTAAAGGTTGGCCTTTTTAAAGACTGCTCGATACTTATGAACGTAAACCAGATAAACGATTACCGGAGGAAAAAGAAACCACTGGATCTGGCGTTAAAGTTTTTACATCAAACGCAGATATAGTTGACAGATTACTTCAACTGATATCATCTAAAGAAGCATGTAATGAAAGCACTGAAATCGACAGCAAAATTATTGATATACTAGATCATCTTACATCGGGAGGATTACTTACATCATCCGAGTATGAAATTTTACACCTTGATTTAATCAAGGCGATTTAATTTAATCGAGGCAATCTTATATAATGTCAAAAATATTCTTACTCGATTCGTCACAAAAAACGAATTACAGCGCAAAATTTTCTGTCTACTATAATCCGCCAATAATACTAGATCCGAACAAACAGTACGATATTGGATTAATTTCTGCCACAGTATGGTACTCTATGGCAAATGTGAAAACAAATTTTAACGATGATATTACTTTTAATTCTGGCACAACAACCTCAATTAAAATACCACAAGGAGCGTATAATGTAAATGATATTAATATAACAATAAAAGAACTGATCAACAAACCCGCTGCAGATAATTTTGAGCTGGTTCCGAACTACAATACGCTACGAGCGAGAAGTACGTTAAAAAATAATTTGATAATCGATTTTTCACCAGCGACTAGCATTGCATCACTGTTAGGTTTTAAGAACCAGCAATACGGCAGTGTTACAGAACAAAGTGTATCATATGACGGTGATATGCCAGTTAACATAACAGAAGTAAACAATACTGATTAATTGTTCCATCGCAACAGGATCTTACTTAGCTAAGGGTAGTCACGGTCAAACGATCTACAGTTTTTCACCCGATGTCCCACCAGGGTCGTTGATGCAAATTACTCCTCGACAAATAATATACTATCCCATTACTCCTGAAAATCAAATAACTAGCATAACAATGCAACTAACAGACCAATCTGGTAAACAAATAGACCTTAACAACGAGATTGTCACGTATTACTTACACCTACGCGCGCAATGACGTACGTCATCGACGTAGTTGTTGGTGTAAATTTTGTAAATCTAATTTAATAACAGCGATGAGACAAAAAAAAATTTACAGAAGAAAAATCGTGGGTGGATTTTTTGGAAACATATTTACAAAAATAATTCAAAATATACCAGGAATTGCGCGTAAAGTAACACAAGTTGCACTTGACGCAGGTAAAGCTTTTGCGACAGGAGTGGCATCTGCAGCTGGCACTGCAGTAGGTGAAAAAGTTGCTGATAAAATTAAAGGCGCAACACCTACGGTGTTGGAAATAAAACGAGCAATATTTGACATTGCTCCATCAGCGGAAACAGAACGAGCTATGATAGCTACCACAAAAAAAATATTATCACCACGTGGTGAGGAGGTAATGCGTAAACTTGCAGCGAAAACAAGAATAGAACCGGCTGCTTTTCAGTGTGCCACACAGTTTTGTGTGGAACAAAATAATAATGTCGGTCAAAAATTATCTCGATCTTGCCGAAGAACATGATACCGACAACATAGCGACAGAATTTGAATACGTTGAATATCTCGACGAGAACTCGAACGAACCAAATAAAGCTGGTGTTAGAACTTTTAACACACGTGACGAGGACGTGTTTCTATTACCACACAAGGCAGTGTTAGAAGTGCGTGGTCAGTTATTAACTGCGATAGGCGGTGATATTGCAGCTGACGCAGAAATTGCACTTGTCAATAACGGTTGGAGTTTGTTTAAAAGCGCACGGTATCAACTGGCCAATCAAACCGTAGAAGATATTTCAATGCACTTGCCTATAGCGAGTACAATACTAAATATAGTCTCGTTCAGCGATGATTACTCGAGATCAGTGGCCACAAATATGATGTGGTTTAAGGATACTGGATTTGGTACAGCTGTCTCAAGCGAATTCCGCACTGGTGCTGGTGTTCCTGCAGCAGATAACAATAATCTAATCGCCAATCCCGCTGGTAATGCAGCTGGTGATATTGGAGACGCAATAATATTAGAGGTCACAAGAATACGACGACAGCAATATAACGAGGGATATGCCAAACGAAAAGCATTTGCCGCAGAGTCTCGCCAAATAACAATGATGCTTCCGTTAAGCACAATCTTTGGATTTTGCCGTGATTACAACAAAGTTTTTCGAGGACTAAAGCACACGCTTATTTTAGATCGGGCGGATTAAAACGATTGTATAATACACGCCGATGGAGTGGCTGAAGGTCAGGTTGCTATTACAAGATTAGCGTTGTGGATGCCACGAGTTGTCCCGTCGGTGGGTAAAACGATGGAACTCTAATCACTATTAACCGCTTACACGAAAAAGATATATTTTCAGCAAAACAGAATTTATCAAACAGCAATTCCTAATTACACATGGCGTGTTACATCTACGTCAAGCAAGCAATTACCTCGACATCTTTTCGTTGTATTTCAACGACAGGAACGTCGTAATAATCAAGAAATGAACAACTGTGTATTCAATAACCAGACGTCAGACGAATATTTGTTAGGTTAAATTCAAGACAATATCCCGAACGTGCAATCGAATGTAATTTTGCTATAGATGTCACCAGAAACATATCTCGGCTGTATATGTATCTTATGGAGGCGATGCAAAAATATCAGGACGCAGACAGTGGATCGCTGATATCAGTGGAAGAATTTCGATCACCAAATCCTATCTTCTACTTTGACGTTTCAAAACATTCCGAACAGGCTATCAGATCGACTGCTGATATTGAAGTCACTTGGACGCTTGGCGTGCTGCCAGCCCAACAATATAACGTGTACGCGCTAGTTGTCAGTGATAGATTTGTAACAATTGATGCGACCAAAGGAAGAATGACCGTACAAGTATAATTTGTGTGACAAAAGTAATATAATGAAAACGGAATACACAACCAGAGAAATATACCTATCGCCAGGTCAAATTTAAAAACTATCAGCTGCGATTGCCAAACGTAATTCTGTTTCATTAATGATATCCCCAACAACTCCAGTCTCCGCAACCGCAGTGAAAGTAATGTTAACTCGATAGCAAATCAATAAACTCAGTCGTGGATAAGCGTTTGTACTTAAATTATCCATTGCACAAATAACACGCTTAGCGGTCGACGGTGGCTTTCTTGGGCCGGCATTTTCTGTAATAGCTAGTGCAATGGAAAGTCTATGAGCACTTAGTAATTCCAAGGAATAATTTAAATAAATAATTCCTCAGGAATTATATCTGAACACAAATGGAAACGCTGAGAACAAATAGATTCTAGAGACTGTTCTAAAACAGGAATTAAATATTTGCTTATCAAGTCCCTTTTTATGCACTCTTTCACTTGACATATCGTAATAGTATGTGACGATTTGACACCTACTCTAACTGTAATGAAGACTGACCTTGAACGTTTGCTATCTAAACATGTTGTTTACAGCTTAGAATCAAGGACAAAAGGTAGCTGTATAAACATGTTGTTTACAATTTACTAGCATTGCGAAAGGTTGAACACAATCTAAATTAAATATACATAACAAATGTTAGTGAGAAAATCCTGAGAAGTTGATGATACAGTGTATATGAGTACTGAAAATCAAGTGGTATTGTAATTTTGTTTTATGAAGCACAAACTGTAAAGCTCTGCCGTCATTTGTGTAATACCCACCCTTGTTGCTAATTTCTCAGTTTCTCACTCTTCATACATTGTTTAATCATGTTTGTTCAACACTAAAATATGTAACCATAAATCTTTGTTATGTCATGAAATATGTAACCATAAATCTTTGTTATGTCATGAAATATGTAACCACAAATCTTTGTTATGTCATGAAATATGTAACCATAAATCTTTGTTATGTCATGAAATATGTAACCATAAATCTTTGTTATGTCAGGAAATATGTAACCATAAATCTTTGTTAAGTAATGAAATATGTAACCATAAATCTTTGGTATGTCATGAAAATATTGTAGACTTTAAAATTGTAAAGATACATGCTTCCATATGATATGGCGATTAATTTTAGAGGGATATTTTCCAAATTGTTCATCACTAGATTGTTAGACTGTGTCTCGTTTGTACTGAAGGTGCATGGACAGCATGCACCTTGAATGCAAACGAGACACAGTCAGTATATTTTCGATTAGCTTTGGTATTGATATCTATAACGTTGGATAGGGTTTTAGGCCGATATAGGAAAACATGACGCATTAAGGTGTTTGAGGGAGGTAATTCGAATGCTGAACTATCATTTTTGGTTGGAAGAGTTCTGTATATATTGTGTGTCGATGTCTTCGATATTTATATTCTCCAAAAACTTGTCAACAATTTACACACTAACAAACATCACAAGTGCAATGGATATGTATTCGTGTTTTACATGATCATTAGAAGGTTGATAAAATAAATAATCGATTTTCATGTTTTGCCTTACCATTAGTGTCATTTAAATGAGGTCCGTCATTAATACTCCGAGTGGATGCATGGAGAAAAAGGCGCAGTTCAGATTGTTTAAGTACTGTGTCGCCAAGCATTGTTCTATCAAGCTTTCCTTCAAGTAGTCAAGTGTTTATTATCTTTTCTGAACTGAACACACGAATTTGTCTCTGGTATTTTAGTGTGTCCGATTTATGACATATGTAATTAATTGTTTTAAAAATGTAAATGGTTCACACAGATTTAATATCACTTAAGCTATTCTTTTTTATTTCAATCAGTTGTTTACACGTCACTTGATTTATACCTTTATTTGGGTGTAAAATGTTTTTAACATGAGTATGCAATATTCGTTCTGACATGGAAAAATCAACTTGAGTATCTGTCTTTCAAGGTAAATACGGATCATCGAATAAGATTTTAATAAACTTGGGGCTTTTTTAATATTTTCGTTTAAGAAACAATTTACACTTTAACCTTTCTTTCGAAAGCGTGTTCTAAAAATTCAGATGTATTCTTTTTTTTTAAAGTATCGTTAAAGGAGTAATTATTATTAAAAACGGAAAAAGATAATAAGATAAAACATAAAATAACCCTGATAGTCTCTTTTGCTCGCCATTATTACTTGGTACGAAGCGTAACGTTGATTTTGCAACAGAAGTAGTGCTGAATCGGAATGAAAGTCTAGAAGTTGAAACTGGCTTCGATCACCTGTTTTAAGATGTGACTTAACGTCTAAGATATCCGTAAAGCATGGTAGTTGTATGCTCTTCAGTGTTGATTCCACGCATATGAAGAAACAAAAGATGGAAAATTTGAAAGACCTTTGAATTAATATCCATTTGTCAAAAAGAGCCATTGTTTCCCAAGGTTTCTCATATGAATTTCTTATTATCATATTTGTATTTGATAAGTTTCACAAATACCCTGTACAAACTGAAAAGAGACTTTAGTCTTCTTGGCTGTGTTGCAGTGCATGCACGCCAAAGATAGAACATTTGATAGTGAGGTAAACAGTTTGCTTTGTTGCAAATGTGATTTAATTTTTAAAACCTGAAAGAATCTAGGAAGAAATGACATTGCATATATTAAGTTCACTAGTGCATCTATGTTTTCGTTGTTTCTGGTGTAGCAGAAGGCAAACGTGGAATGGTTTGGAGGTTAAGGGTTGAATAAAAGGAGCTTGGGGTGCGTTGGCAAAGCAAGTGATGAGATGGGTTTAGAGAGAAATTTATTAATACTCTGACTTAATTGTTTTATTACGCATTTTAGTTAGATTTCAACCTTTTAATTAAGTCAATCCAAATCTCTCTCTCTCTCTCTCTCTCTCTCTCTCTCTCTCTCTCTCTCTC